>JADRCD010189687.1:0-35000 GCA_019843815.1 Montemys delectorum
CATGGGGCTCCCAGAGCATCTGTACTGCAGCAGAGAGAAAGAAAACAGAGGTGAAAGGAAGGCAGAGGGAAGGATAGCAATTCTACTGATTCAATGTTCTGGCAATGTATCTAGAAACAAGCTCTTCTGACAAAGAGTACAGAAGAAGTATGGGGAAGGTTGCCATTGCTAATCCTTCAAGACTTGCCACCTGCAGAATGCATGGCTATATTTTGAGGCCTCTGTCTTTAAATGATTATAATTAAAGATTGCAAATAAAGCCAAAACAAAATAACTAGTTTCTAAAAACGACCACTTAACATATTGCACGGAGATAGCGATTGTTTTCAAGTTAAAACAGAGTTACAATGATGCAGGTACTTGCTCTTTACAGTCAGAATGATTTCACTTTTTATATAATGGTGGTTAAGAAGGGGAAATAGTTGCCACGGTACTTGTATTATTATAAGATAATATAAGACAAACAATTTCAAGTACTATTTTATTGCTAGCACTTCTTATTTCTTCCCTTCCATTAATGGATGCTTGAAAAAAGGACAAGAATAAGATTGGTCCATAGAGAGCCAATCACAGAAATTTGACTGGAAAACTCCAGTCAGCATGTCAAATTGCATGGTAGGCTGGTGAGCATCATAAAAACACCTTTACCTTCCCCTCTCATATTTTGGAGGATGATAAAAAGCAAAAGCAGAGCAAAATCTAACTATGATCTTATTTGATGGAACCTCAGGGATGTATCATCTCCCATCCATTTCTGAGGATGAATATACAGCAAAACCATTAGCAATGATATGGGCTTTAATAAATAAAAAAAATGTACACACACACACACACACACACACACACACACACACACGAGAACTGCTTTCTAAATGTGGTCTATATCTTTGCTCATTTCTGTGAATTTCCAGAGAAGGAACAAATACATTCTTTTTTAATGTTTCCCCACTGTCCTTGAAAATAAATGACTCTGCCAAGATTTGCAACGGCGTTATCCATACCACAGTGATAGGTGCTTTGTTGAACTGCCTTACTCGCTGGCATAATTTCCAGAAGTTAGGGTTCGAAGCATAAAATATTCTATGTTTGTCCTGAATATTTTGCAGTGTGAGACAAGCTGGGTGCAATTTATGCTGTGGAGTGTCCTATAGCAACTGAGATGTCATGTTGCACAATGCTGAGTGTAAATCTGCCGTAATTTATTGTGTACCTTTACGGTGGGCGACTTCCACCTTTCATGTTGTTAAATTGTCCATTGCCTCTGAAGAATTATTTGCATATATTTAACAGAATGCGGACCTAGCTACATTTGTTTCTAATGTCTAATTAGATATGAAGGAACCTTGACTTTAATATTATGCTTTAAATTTAACTCTGGTGAACTGTGACTGAAAATGATATTACAGTCTATTAGGTATGATCTGGAAAAATAAGCATGTAATTTGTAGTATTGTTATTACAACCTCTTTTACTGCATAGGTTTCAAACACTATTATGAAGTGAATGTCACTACCATGCCTGTTTTGACATTTTAAATGAAGCTAGATGGGAGTCATAAAATTGAAATAAAAGAATATTCTATACTATTAAACTTAAGGCCTATTCATTTCCCCATATACTGAATGTCTTTGTTTAATCTGTTTAGCTAGTTAACTAATCGTTTTTTGTTAATGCAGTAGAAAGACAATTTTGCATGGTATGGAGAACACTTCTTATTTCCTGAATATTAACCATTATACCTTAATTGGCATTCACGATTTAGCAGAAGACTCCAGCACAACTCACTTAAGTGTGAAAGAAAATTCACAAAACATCATATTTTAAAGGATCCTGCAAATCTCAGACACTTGTACAAGAAGTAATACACAACTTTCAGTTTCAACTCTCATAAGCAAGTTCTTAAGTGATTTGTGGAAATGATGAACTGGACCTGGAGTGATTGATCAGCAGTTATGAGCACTTACTGCTTTTGCAGAGGACCCAGGCTTAGTTTAAAATACCCATACACATAAAACAAAAATAGTTAAATATTAAAAAAAAATATTAGGGAAAGGCTTTGAAGTGATGGTTAAGTGTTGCTGGTTTCCTGAGTAACTAATGTCTGAAAGCTAAGAACAGCTCTTGATGATCACCTGGAGAATAGATACCATTGGACACCAGGTTCTGTTCATGAATTCATTGAAGAGATATTTTGAGCACTTACAAAATTTTAGAGATATGCAAAACATTTCCAAACCATTTCACCCTTGCATGAAGTTACAGGGATTTTGATTTCTAATAATGTACAGCATGGAGCTAAAGGAGCACAGATGTGTGTTAGGAGGCCACTTGGGCAGTAGCTTTGTATCTTCTTTGTTGAGACGTCAAGGAGTCCTCAGACACTTGATGACCATTTCGGGGTTTGTTTTTCTATGAAAAATGAAGTGACTCTACACTTAGGACATCATTGTGTAGAATCATCTTTATGAATACTATCTCCATTGCTTTCATTTTGTGCAAACAATCAACACAAGGAGAGGGTCAGGTCAAATGGCTAGCTTTTGATACTTTCTGTATTATAAATGTCTTCACAGTGGCCATTTTTAAGTCATAGCACTGAATGAGGAACTGAAAGATACCACTGTCTGCTCTTCATGTTATTACACTACGCAGAAAGAGTAGGCATCTGTCATCTTAAGATCTAGGCAACAGTAATGTATGCTAGGACAATCAAGAATTGTGAGATTAGTATAAGTATTCTTGTTTATTACTTAATTGTCAACATTCATCCTTTTTTCCTTTTATTAAAATCAAATTCTGTTCTCACATAATATGACTATGACTATACCTCCCATCTGATCCACTCCTTTTCTGTCTCTCATTTGAAACAAAAAGCAGACTTCTAAGAGATAATAAAATATAACAAAGTAAACTATAATATGGATAAGAAAAACCAACAGTAGAAAAACCAAAAGAGCCTAAGAGAGCATAGTTCATTTGTTTCTTTGTTTTAAAGTACTTGAGGCATTGAAACGTGTATCTCAAAAATGTCTCTGACAATTTAAATATCTTCATTTATAGACTCAAATGAGTTGGCTATCAAGCATGCTACATGTAGAATGGTTTTGAAGAAGCATAAATAAAAGCAGAAAGCTTAGGGTAAAGGTGAGGATCAAGTGAAATACGGTATAGATAATTAGACATCAAGAACCAATGCATGAGACATCATTGCATTGCATTTGGGGTCAGCTCCAAACAAAGTCACTGAGGAGATGCATGAAGAGATGGATCTTATTGCATTACCATCTTCATGTTTGTCTGAATTAAGATCATTTGAATTTTTGTTAGCTTTTATCTACATCCATAATTACATTTCTGTCACTTTTAAGCAGTGCAAATAAATATCAAATAGGTGATCTTATTTAACAACATTTATCTCATAACACAATTAACACATCATTGCAACTGGAGCTAAAATATTCCCAATTAAAACAGCACTCAGGGTGCTGTTGAAATTTGGATACGTAGTCTGTTCTCAAACTGCTTAATAATCTACATAATACTTCGATGCTCTAAAGTCCATATTGATGTTTGCCAGTCAATACTTTGATATTCTAAAAAACATATGTAAATAACAGCTTGCTGGAAATGGTGTAATGCACTTATAAATTTGGTAAAAGTACAGGTCTGTATAAATAGCATATATTCTTACAAAAAAACATATGTTCTTAGGAACTCTAGTTTTGCTTTACTTGATCAAATCTTAATTTCTAATCATAATATATTTATTAATATGTGTATTCATAACTTAGAACTCATACAAATGTTACTTTTCAACATCAAATGACATCACATAAAGAGACAAATGGTCACAAAATCCTCATTTATTTGAAAAAAACTTAATTACTGATCAATTCTTCAGGCTGTTTCTTGGTACAGTGTTAGGAATGTTGCCATGTCTTTTTGATAATTAAAGGAATTATGAACATCTGTTGATGTTCTGTGAACATGCCCCACTGTCTCTGGTTGGATGTTAGAAAAGTTCGATAAGTGGTGATTAGATTAGTCCATAAATTACAGTTCAAGTTAGAAACATTATCACTAATTGTTTTCATTATTGTCCTTGAGATGAGTCAGCTTATTTTCTCCCAATCTGTGATTAAGCTTAAGTTTAGGATTGATTCCTTCTGTTTGGTCTACAGTCTTTTAAAATTACGATCTAATTTGACTCCCCAGTTACACCAATGTTTTCACACCATCCGTCTCTTACTGAATGTCTCAAACTTATGAAAGTCACACACAGCCGATCGATGTGTTTTCTCTTTACATTCTTAATAAAGATGAGAGTTTGCAAAGAGGAACTGGTGGCTTCCCAGAGTAGATATAGTTCATTGCTTATGAATCTTACCATACCAAATGTGTGACAACTTCAGCTGACAATAAGTGATTTGGTGTTCATGTTATATCAGTAAGTAACAGCAATAGGACCCAGAACTCCTCACTCACAGCTGTGGCCACTAGGTCAACCATACACATGCATAACCCTAGTATGTCTTAGGTCCATTTTCTCATCAATAAAAATAACAAAATAAACTTAATTTTTCTTAGACTTATAAAAAAAACCCTACATTTATTAGTCATTTGTTACTGTGATGAGCATCCCCAAAAGATCCACTGAAAGATGGAAGAAAGAGCTAATTTTGGCTCACAGTTACAGGGAGCATTTCATTATGGTGGGGAAGTCACACAGGCATGGGCTGGGCAAAACTGGCCACAGGTCCACAATCTGAAAACAAATGCTCCTGTTCAGCTTTCTCTTCCCTCTGCTTAGGGCTCAGATTGATAGAATGATGTCATAAGAGGTAAGGTCCATGTTTCCACCTCAGTTAGTGTAACTGAGCTCCTTTCTTGCTGGCATTAGCTAGACTTATCAGCATGTGATTCTATATCTTTTTGAGTTGGCAAGACTAGCCATCAAATCAATAATTGTATCATTTATTATCATTTCATTTATCATTGTTTATTTTAGAATGTTATTGTTTATTTTTACACTCATTCAGTATGAGTGAGGCCTCAAACATAGTAGGAAAATGTTTTAGCAATCAATCATATCTTCAGATCTCTATGACCCTTTGAGTCACAGGAATGCTACCCTCTTGCTCTAGGGACTCTCACACATAGTTCTGTTTTTCATTGAAGCAGCCAAAGCTTGTCAAACAAAGTTGAAAAAACATCTATTTAACAACCATACTGTCTTAGCACCCTGGTGCCTATTTGGCAATCTTTTACCCGTGTATATTGATTAAACATCAAAACTCTGAAAAAAATCCATTTGGAAAGTCCCAAAAGTTAATGGGTTGCATTATAAGCTCATAGAGTCAAGGGGTAGACAGAAGGGTCCCTGGATCAGGCTGGTCTGAGACGTGAAGGACAGGCATGTTCCACGACAGTGAGGTCAGAGGGGAGTCCAGACCAATCTAGTTGGCAGAGGTGGAGCTGCTATTTACTCAGATTCTAATGTCTAAGCCCAGAGCTGACAAAGACAAATTCCACTGTGGTTGAACAAATAGGCTTTCCTCATCCTCAGCCAATAAATATCCCATATTCTGAACAGGTTCCCAGTTGCCTTCTTGGTACAATTTGAGTTGATGGTCTGCACAGCTGTGTAGAAATGAGGGCTTGGGTTACATCACAGACAACCTCTCCGACTATAATTGCCCCATTACAGGAGTGATCAACTGAGACGCCATTGCCAAAAGTCCCTCACTGTGAACTCCCTGAGACAGGATACAGACTGTTTTTGATGGAAGGCCAATTGCTCAGGGATTTACTGCTGTTAGCAGTTCTCTCGAAGGCAACGAGGCTTGCTTTCAAGGCACAATGAAGAAACCATCTGTTAGCTCAGACCTTTGCCTGAGTGCAAGCTTCATAGTCCCCAAGGGCTCTGTTGATGTTGTTGTTATTGTTATTCTTCATTATTTATTGATCACCCCCAACACATAATGTACTGAGAAATGATGGTGTACATGGGAAATAATGGTTTATGTGTATAAAAAATACACAGTAACATGCACCATACATGATGTTTAGGAAAACTGTGCATTCTACCTGGTAATAGACAACCCCTATGTAGAGGTAGTAGGACATTTTGTCTGTTTGTTTCCCTTTTAAGTAGTAATATTTAGAAAAAAATAAAAATAAACTACTTTAGAATCTTAATTTAGAATCCTTGCCTGAATCATTAATGTACATTTATCTTACAAAATATTCTTAAATCTATATGTTTAGCTTACCTGCACATATTTAATTCCTTCCTTTTCCTTCCCTTCATCCCCTTCATTTATCCAAGAAATATTTATGAACATGTATTATGTGTCAGACATCATAGAATCAAAATTTAATGAACTACTGTCATTATCCCAAATGCTTACCTTTTTTGAAAGAAGTCAAAGCAATTTACCACATCACCTTTCCATCTTGGTAGAAAAATATAGATGCTGCCCTTCAGATTAATAACCTCATAATTAGCGTTGTGGTTAATATCTTTAATAGCACAATTATAAAAATATGTATTATTTATTATGAGTGACATTAGAGGAATTTTAATCATATATGATGAAATTTATGATATCTTAAGTTCAGTTTAGAAATAAAGAATATGGAAGAACTCTCATATATTTTATTAGTATACATTTAACTTCCTAAATGTTATAGCTTTTAGTATTTTTATAGTGCTAAACTTTTTTTCTTTCTTACAATGATATTGTCAAGATTTACCAAAACATTACTATTTCTAAATTAATCATCTAAAATAAAACTAAACATATCTATACAATAAAAATAAATGAACATTGATTTCTTCTACTTTCAGTGATAGCAATGGCTACCAAGAGGCTGTGTTTTAAATGGAGTACCATGCTTTAAAACTTCTGTGGAAAGTTTTATAATTCTGTATCTGTGGCACTAGAAATTTTCAATAGTTGGGATAATGTATTGATGTTTGTTTTTTGTGACCTTGTAAACATCAATCACTTTAGAGAAGATCAATATTTTCTTTTGAATAGAGCAAGTTCAATGAAGAGACCACAGAAAGAGGACATGATCCATCTTTATTCAGATGTCCATATATACTCTGTTCTAGTCGACTCTTTTTCCCAGAGTATACAAATATTCACCAAAGAACATATCATATCATATCACCACAAAGTTTACCCAAATAGCTAGAATTAACTGAATTTATATATTATCTGAGGGATACATTGAATTCAAGTATAGAAGGTGCTTTAAATTATGGGAGTAATATTTCTTAAATAAGTATAAATGATAAGCAATGCTATTTTTGAAAAGTTCTGCAGTATTCTAGAAAATTCTTCTTTATTATTATCATTTTAAGGACTAACATTCCACCAATTACAATAACAAGTCATTAATTAATTGTACTACTAAATATGTACTCTAACGAAAAATTATTTTTGAAATTCCTGTGCACTTTGATTTAAAGATAGGCATCGGTACTTACAGTTTACAAACATTATTAGAACAAAATTGTTGTTATTTCTTTCCAGTGAAACTAATGATCACAAAATATTTATTTTTAATGTAACAAATCAAAAAGTACTCATTTTTCTTCAAGCAACAAAAATTTATTAAACAAAAACTGATACAAAATGTCCATTTAAGAACAAAATAAATATATATATATATATATATATATATATATATATATATATATATATAAACCCTCTTTCCTACTGTTTGGTTTTTTACAAAACCAAAGATGATCAAACACACAGTAACAGATCTAGAATCTGCATCATAATAGTTGCCAAATGATAAGCTTAAGGTTCACTATGATTTTCAAAGTTGCCCTTTATATTTAAGAAATAAAAGTTGTGATTTTAACAAAATAAAATATTTATCAAATATATGGCTAGGAATATGAGTCAATGAGTCAAGTGCTTGATTTACGAACATTAATTTGGATCACCAACATTTGTATAAGGTATCCAGGCACAGATGCACATGTCTGTTACCTTAGCACAGGAGAAATTGTGGAGAGAGGTATATTGGAATATTGGCCAGTTAGCTTAGCTGAATTGGTGAGCTTCAGATCCAGTTAGAGATCCTACCTCAAAAAATAAGATAGCGACTGACTGAAGAAGACAATCAAAATAACGTTTGACCTTTACAAGAATGTATCCATAGTGGATCTAATTGTATAGTCAGCACACATGCACAAACACATCTGCATAGATGCATACAAACAAAACACACTCATGCACACATACTCTCACGTGTACACACAAGCAAATAAGAACCAGTAAATTGTTTCAGAATTACATATATTAACTTGGGGAGGCAGCTTGCATACCACAGTCTCTGTGTGGATGCCAAAGGGAGTTGCCAATAAATAGTCAGGCATTTTGTGGGAGTGGCGTCTTTCTTTCCACCATGCAGCTACCAGAGAAGGAACAGAAATGGTGAGTCTTGGCTAAGTTAGAGCTAAAGCGTTCAGTTCTATTTCTATAAAGAACAACCAGAGAGAGCAAAGAGTTGGATGTCTGTACATTTTAAAGTCTATGCAACTATTAATATGAGAAACCATTCTGTCCCTTCCTTAATGTTAAACTGGGTGCAGTTGGAGACTTTACATGTTCTGTCTACAGTGGAGCTATTGTATGAGTGCCCTTAAACACACTCACTTACATGTAGATAAGATGATACCTGGTGATAAGTTTCATCAACCCACAACAAATTGCAAGTGACAGACATCGCTTCATATGAGGAATCCATATGATAATAATAAAATAAAATAAAATAAAATAAAATAAAATAAAATAAAATACCTAAAACCTGCAATGGTTAAAATTTAATTCTAAGAGATCACTACTCTGAATTCATTTTGTGTTAAGTTAGACAGATCTGTGTGAGTTGAGTAGTCCCTGAGGACATCATCATATTACTGCAAAATGTAGTTGCTGATGTTCATAGAGATAACCCCAGGGCATCTGGGAAAGGTTAAATTATGTTCAGTGTTCTCTATTTAAGGAGACTGGGACATGTCCTTGCACCTTAAGAAGATTGCTGTTACAGGTGATTAAAATGAAAGAATAGTTGAACTCAAAGAAGCTTACCCTCCATTATTTGAAAAAGAATTTTTTTTATTTAGAATGGTATTCTCTGCTGATGCTATATAACTGTGGTTTTGTCATTTTAATATTTTTATCATGCAAGCTTTCATTTATCACACTTGAGGATAGATAACTCAAGTCTTTGATTTCATGCTTTCTTAATTAGATTGGACAAGAGGCAAGATTATCATTGTTTACTTTTCCTTTCATTTTACATTCTGAGTAAAATGAGAGAGTCATTCTGACAGGTAAGCATCTTGACATCTAGCATAATAGTTTAGATCTAAATACTTGTACAATACATAGGTAGGAATCTACAGCAATGCTTGTGCAAATAAAGTACTCACTATGCAAGCATGATGAACTAAGTTTGAATCCCATATACTGAAGTAAAACAACCACATTAGTAGACACAGACCTGTAAACCTAGGGAGGAGTTGGGGGGGGGGTGCACAAAGAATGGTGAACTTCCAGGAATCTCTGATCAGCAAGTCTACCTAAACTGGTAAGTTTCATGCTCAGTGAAGAGGTTCCACCTTCAAAAAATGAGGTAGGGAATTATAGAGGAAGACAACTAATGTTTATCTCTAGACTTTATACACAGACTTACATGTGCTCATGTGTCAACATGTAGAGAAAGAGAATTGGAAGCCATGTATCAAAATTTTTGCACATGAATCTGAAGTGAGCTTTCTACTGCCACGTACAAAAGAAAATAAGTGACTGATGCTATAGTTTTTATATAGAAAACACCTACCATCTCTGGAACACTGTTTTTGATTTTTTTCTTAAGGTTATATATCATGTGTCTATGACTTGCACTAGGCACTGTACTTCCTTGAAAACAGGATAAATCAAGATTGTGCCTTTATGGTACTTCTATTTGAATTCCTCAATAATTAAATAGATGTTCTCTTCTGACTGCAAAAATGCAGCCGTGTTGCTCTTCTCTCTGTGCAAATGTTTTCCATCATTTCCTAGCATTTTCTTTCAGAGAGTTTTAATTATGGATTATAACCACACATTACCATTTATATTCATTCATAAGAACATAAATTTCCCATTTCTGTATTTCAAAAAGTCAAGCTATAACAGAAGTGAGACCGTTTATAGAAGGAAAAATATACTATTTTCTAACTGAGGGAATATCTAGCATCAATCCTCCATAATCCTACACTGAGGCTATCACACACTTAACATGGACAGACCATGTTCATAGTTTGGTTTACAGTATGAATGGTACACCACTGTAATCTCAATGAACAATCCACCTTCGGGGGTAAGGAGTCTTATTGCATTATGGCCAATCTTATCAACTTGACTGGATTGAGAGGCACCTAGAATAGTTTAAAGGACTTCTGAGGATGTCAGTGAGTGCATATCCAGAGATATAGGCATTCTCACACAGTGAGGGATACATCCCACCATGGGTAATACAATGGAAGTTTTAAAAGTTGGCAAAAGGTAGGAATGGGATAGACTTGGAGAAAGTGGTCACTTGAGAGATATCCTTGGAGACTGAACTTGTCTTTGCCTTTTTATGAATCCCTTTCTTTGTTCTGTTCACTGTGATATGAGCTCATTTGGTCCACTTCTACCTTCCCACTGAGACATCCTCGATAACTTGTGCACCCGTGTGGTATAATTTTTATACCTCTGGAATTCTGACCTCTAATAACTCTCCCTCCTTGCCATTACTTTTTGGTATTTGGTAACTGCATCAAAGTGTACCGTGAGACAAATGCTTAAAATAAGAAATAGTTTGGACCCAGATAACTCTCCTATAAATTTTACACACTTGAAAATAGGAGATTTTAATAGTATCTCAGGTGTCAATAAAGCATGATGTGAATCTTGTGCATGAGACCTGAGAATAGGCACAGCCATTTAATAAATGCCTTGTTCAGTCACTTCATAGACATCTGAATTTAGCATGTTTGTAAAACATGCTTATAAAATATGAATCAAAAATAATCATTTCTCCACAAAATCTTCATAGCATATTCTTCACCAAACTTGCTTTGATATGAACAGAGTCCCTCACCGGGTGTGAGAGGCATAAGTTGATTCCCACCCGTGATTGTGCCTCTAAATCTATACTACCTGTCTTCTGGAGGCCATTCTGATAATACAGATGGTGCTAACAAAAAGAACTGGTGGGATGATTTTAATATAGATCTCATCCAGGTTCTTCTGAGATGTTGTTTGCCACAAGGTTGGATGAATTCTGCTTGAATGTGAATTTATTTAATCTGTTTCACAGAATATAAAGGCCAATAAACTTAACTTCCTCCTTTCTGCTTGATATTTTTCTTTTTCTCCTCCTTGGAGGAGCAATTCCTTTAACATACAAAGAAGTTAATTTTCAGTGGGCACTACTGAAGCGATAGGAAAAGCCATTTAATAGAAGAGAGATAGTTGTTCAGTCAAGTTGAAAGAAGACTGGATTCTCGCAGTTGTATAAAGGACTGTGTATGGTGCTATATGTTAAAGGAAGTTGAATAGATAGTACTTAAATTACATATAAATGTATGTTGTTTTGAACTGTTTGTGTCAGTAAAGTAAATCTAATGACACAAATGTAATAATACCTTAACTGCTTTTATAACCAGTTTACTATATTTATCGCTGGTGGAACACAGCTATGTTATCTGCAACTCCACAGTAATTTTCAATCACAACCTCAAAATAGTTAAAGCTAAGAGGAATCAACATGTACTGCATTTTATTACATACCCACAGGCAATAGCTCTCTGTTAATGATCACAACTGCCAGCTTACTCTATCACAGGAATTTTTCTCTTCATAAATTAAATGCAGAGAAGTGTGAGATAAACTCTAAGAACATACTCTGCCTGATTTTTCAGTAGCTCTTATTCAATTTTTTAAGTTCTTTCTTTTTAGCTTTGGCTGTAATTTCTATCGTTGCAAATTATTATTACCTCTACTTGAGTTTTACTATCAGCACCAGTAGTTGAAGGAAGGCTACTTTATCCTTGTCTCATTATGCAGGATAAATTGTGGTCCTTTAAAGTCATTCTCAACAATGTTACCTGAAAAGACCAACTTTATGTAAGCATGTTCACATAAAGGAAAATATAATTTTGATATGCTTTATTGGCATTTAAGTTGGTATATACTTAGATGGTTGGAATATGTGATCTGTGAGATATAATGTAACTGTCTAGTGGAGGCTGGAATGGATTCTGTCTTGATTATTCTTTATTCAGTTGTTGTTTCTGCACATGTAGATTCAGTGTTATCACAGTGTCACTATATGCCAAACAATATACTAGTTGTCGAATGGAGAAGAGAAATTTTAAAAGTTGGTAGAAAGGAAGAAATGGAAAGGGAAAGACACATACAGTCAGAGAGGGTGTGGAGGAGAACAAAGAGGGGAGGGAAGGGGAGGAAACACAACAGAGGACAGGAAGGGAGAAGAATAGAGGGGAAGGGAGGAGAAGGGAGGCAGAGGCAGGGAGGAGAGGAAACAAGAGAGGAGAGGACAGGACAGGACAGGAGAGGAGAGGACAGGATAGGACAGGAGAGGACAGGAAAGGATAGGAGAGGAGTGGACAGGAGAGGAAAGTAGAGGACAGGAGAGGACAGGAGAGGACAGGCGAGGACAGGAGAGGACAGGAGAGGAGAGGAGAGGAGAGGAGAGGAGAGGAGAGGAGAGGAGAGGAGAGGAGAGGAGAAGAGAGGAGAGGAGAGGAGACTGAGATAAACTCATACCACAGAATTTGAGTCAAGCAGTCCTGGATTGGAGCCCAAATTCTTTGTAAGTTATAGGGATATAGAGAAGTCTCTTGATGTTCAATGAGCTTAGAATTCCAAGGGTGAAATGTGATTATTTGAAAACTGATAAAGCAGTTGAATTGTTTAAATGTCTCATTAGTTAAAGCTAATACTTGACACTATTGTTTAGCCCTTGTTTATAAAATATTCACAATATGATGACAGCTTGAACAGTATAGCAGCTGTCCTTACAGGATGTCTCCAGTACTCAGAACATCCGTGAAAGCCTCTAAAGCTCATGTAGAAATCACATTTGTTTCAGAACTATGCAGAAAGCCCAGGACAAAGGCCTCCCTTAAAAGCATTATGAAAATCCTTAAGGTTTCAACAATTTTGAAGTAACCGTTCACTACGCAGAACTTTAAAGAGCCAGACAAAATCGTGTTCTGCTTGATTACTTTGAGATATTTTCCCTCAAACCTATTCAAACTTTTACAGGTACAGAATAGATCCTGGGACTATAAACACTGACTGCTTTCAAGTTGCTTATAAACTATTGTTGGGTCTGCAATATAGAGTCTACCTTTTTTTCTGACACACCAAGTAATGCACACACATCCGCTTGCTTGTGGCTACATAGATAGAGATGTCGTGGGTTGATTTGGATGTTGGAAACTGCCTTAGAATCCTGCCACTAAGTGTGCTCTTTCTTGACTACTTCGAGGTAGAGTGGAGGAGTTTTTATTCCTAGGTCAAGCACTTGCACTTGCTTGCACAACTATCCAGTTCAGTGATATTGTAGTCTGCTAGCCCAATGTTACAACTTTCCAGTGCTTCCTCCTAACTTCTGAGGTCTCCACTCCAGCCGTCCTCTAGAAAAGTTCTGTTTCTCCTAGAAAGTTTTTTTCTTTCCTACCACATTCTCCTAAAGGGCTTGGTAATTTCCTTATCCATAGCAAACTCTTTCCTCACGTGAACTCAGTCAATTTTGGTCTCTACAGCTCCATAACATGTTCTCTTTGAAGTAAGGAATTGATTTGCCTAATATTTATTTTGTCCTATTATTTCCCAATCATGTGAGATCTTTTCAGAGAGAAAATAGTTTGGCTTTATCAGCTGCATACTGACAACTAGAATAACCAGGAGGAAATACGGGATAGGAAATGTGGTCCCTTCCTAAAGCTCAGGTCTCACATTTTTACATTTTCTTTCTTTGCTGACCTTCCTTCTGATTCACTGGACTCTTTCTAGATTTCCATTTTTTTATTAATTATTTTATTCATTTACATTTCAAATAATATTTTTCCCTTCCTGGTTACCCTTCTACAACCCCTCCCCCATCCAATCCTCCCTCTCCCCTCCAGCTCTCTGCCTCCTTGAGGATGTTCCTCCATCCACTCTGGGGCATCAGACCTCCATGGGAACAAGGGCCTCTTCTCCCATTGATGTTCCCCCCATGGGAACAGGGCCATCCTCTGCTACCTATGTATCTGGAGCCATGGATCCCTCCATATAAAAGCTTTAGTTGGTGGTTTAGTCTCTGGGAACAATGGGTGGTCCAGTTAGTTGAGATTGTTCTTCTTGTTGTTTCAAAAAATCTCCTTCCTCTTAATGTACTTCAAGAATCTGGGATCACCAAAAATGGTAATGTTAAGAAACTAGAGGACAAGCTGAGGAAGTGTATCCTCAAATTCCAGCACAGAAAGTAGGAGATACTTTTTAATCCTTTATTGAATTAGTTAATTAAAGAGTTTATAACTCTACGACATCTTCCTTTGGCAAGGTAGAGAGATGCAGAGCCCAAGGCTGAACAACATGTCTTCTATGGATCTTTGTTTTGAAGATAATATGTGTCTATAATTCCCACACTCTAGGTAAACATTTAGTGGTTTACACTGAAAAACCTCTTTTTTCCAGGGGGATATTAAGGCAGATGTCAGTACAAAAGCTTTTCAAATTGGAGCTGCTCTATCTCAGGTTGGAGAATTACCAGTGCGTCTGGCTTTAAACTCCTAGACTTTCTAAACTATATCTATGTAAAAGTAACCTTTAACTCATGAGAAGCAAATGAAAACTTCTTGAATGTGGCTACATTTTCTGACATTAAAACATCTAAAAACCATGACTAGAGATACAGTTAAGCAGGCAAAGTGTTCATTCCACATCCAAGAGTATCTAAGTTTAGCCTCCACCACCCATCTGAATAGCAAAATTGGTGGGATGCTTGTAATCCTAGCACTAAAGGTAAAGTAAGAGGAAGATATAGGACTTGTTGGTGAGTCAGCCATCCCTATGGGTGAGCCTCAGGTCCCAGAATGGGGACCAGTCTCAAAGTCATGGTAGACAGCTACTCATAAATGATAAGGAAGTATGACTGCTGCCTTCCTTAACAAATGTATTTCTACTCGCACACACACAAACACACACATACACATCCCTCTGAGAATCAAATCAGATGTTCTCTGTATGTGTCTTTGATGGTGAAATGGAGAACATGATGCTCTTATGGGTGTGCCCAGACACCATGGCTCTTCTGTTCTTCTTCTTCTTCATTTATTTTTCAGGCTAATTATCTTTTCTTTTCTTTTCTCTGTTTCTTTTCTTTGCAATTTTGTTTTTATTTCACTAATTTCAGCTTTGGTTTTTCTTTTATTGGCTATTTTCTTTATTTACATTTCAAATGTTTCCAGGTCTCCCCTCTGGAAATCTCCTATCCCGTATCCCCTCCTCCTGCCACTAGGAGGGTGCTCACCCACTCATCTACCCACTCCCACCTTCCTGCCCTGGCATTCACCTAGATTGGGGCTACCCTTAGGCCCAAGGGTTGCTCCTCCCACTGATGTCCAACAAGGCCATGCTCTGCCACACATGTGGCCAGAGCCATGGGTCCCTCCATGTGTACTCTTTGGTTGGTGGTCCAGTCCCCAGTAGCTCCGGAGGATCTGGCTGGTTGACACGGTTGCTCCACCTACAGGGTTCAATTCCCCCTCAGTCCCTTCTCCAACTTTTCCATTTGGGACCCTGTGCTCAGTCCAAGAGTTGGCTGTGAACATATGCCTCTGTATTTGTCAGGCTCTGGCAGAGCCTCTCAGGAGACAGCCTTATCAGGCTCCTGTCAGCAAGGACTTCCCAGGATCTTCAATAGCATCTAGGTTTGGTGACTGTATATGGGATGGATCCCCAGGTGGAGCAGTCTCTGGATGGCCTTTCCTTCAGTCTCTGACACACACTTTGTTTCCATATTTCTTCTTGTGGGTATTTTGTTCCCCCTTCTAAGAAGCACTGAAGCATCCACACTTTGGTGTTCCTTCTTCTTGAGCTTCATATGGTCTGTCAATTGTATCTTGGCTATTCCGAGCTTTTGGGCTAATATCCACTTATCTTCTGTTTTTCTGAGCACCTATCACCAGCCACTCATGTGACCTTCTGTGTGCCATATTTAATATGCCATTTTCTGCCTTTCCTGTGACTAATATCAATACATATCACTAATATCACTGAGTCAGTACTGAGTACATATTAGGCATCTCCTATTCTGGGGCCTGTTAGTATTTTACTTTGTATTAGTTCTTACCTCCACAAATATTTACATAAGGCATTTCTAACTAAAAAGGGACTCCTTTTTCTCTGTCTCTTTTCTACTTACATGTATATTCGAGCTGTATGTTTTCTTTATACTATCCAGTCTTGTGATTTCATATACAATACACACTAGAACTTACCCTTGCTTCAAAATATATTATTATATTTATGAAAACAGTATAAATTATAACTGAGAATTTATAACCAAAAGTCAACTCTGAGATCTCTTGGATGTTTTTGGCTTCTTTGTACCTCTTTTCTGTATCTATAATATGGATCAACAATGTTTTCTACTCTTGTTTTTCTTTTTTTAAAGATGAAATATTTAGATTTATAATCACATTATTGTCTGGCATTTAGTAAATGGTACAGCAATGGAAGCTATTGGTAATGTCCCTCATAGTTAATTTTCTATTCTCAGACAAAATGCTAAAACTTAGAAAATTTGAAAGCATTTAACATGGAGCCGAGGGTTCCAGATGGTTAAAATCTAAACTACCATGTTAGCAGGGCATGATAGCAGATGTTAGAGCAATAACTGAGAGCTCACAACTGATCCACAAGCAAGAGGGATGGCATGGGCCTTCAAAACCTTAAAGCCTACCCCCAGTGACACACTTCTTCCAACAGGGCCACATCTCTTACTCATTCCTTAATAGTTCCACCAACTGGTATCAAACATTCAAACCTATGGAGGCCATTGTCATTGAGATCACCACTGTGCCACTATAGTTGTTAGTAGAGATAATAGGAGAAGAGTGTCCTTTATAATCATGATACAGCAGACATCAGGGGTGACTGTGAATACGTGCAATGTGGACAATGCTAAATTTAAACTTTTAATTTCCCACCACAGTTGGCTACCTACTTCCCCCATGCGCTCTGTTCATGTGCATAAAGTCCTGTAGCTAATATTTGATTTTTCTTAGCTTTTCTTTCACGTCTATCTTCTTCCACATGCTCTTCTTCCTGATTTCTGACAGTTTGAATGAACCATCAATGGCAATGGTCACAGCTAAGCCACCTCTGATTTCATCAGATTCACCTAACAGACAGGCACCAATAGTTTTAGAGATGGATTAGATAGCACACTGCAAGAACTAACTGGCAACAAAGATGCTTTGTGGTCTTCAGCCTCTTGAAGCAAATGAATCCAGCTCAAAGGAAACATGCAAAAGACACATTTATACCTGAATGAAAATTCCACAGAGTATACACAACTTTCTCTGATTAATGCAAGAAGTATAGATGATCCCTAAACAAGTTGAGACTGTTCTCACAATAACCCACACACAGGGAATTCCAATCTCAATAAAACACTTGTGCACTCACCCTCATCCCTCTGGCTCAATCAATACCCTCTTGGTTTCTTCCCTTATTCGGTGGAGAAAGCTTCAATTAGCTGATTATCTGTCTTTAGCACATTTCTTTTGCCTCTTATAGTGTTTGATTGCCTCCAAACAAAGAAAGCTAATAATCTATTTTTATCAAAGAAACTGTTTTGTCTGCAGGAACCAGAGAGCATCAGAAATGAGCTGGGGCTCTAGCTCAGCTGGAAGAGAGAGTATAGATAAGGCCCTGGTTGGGTGTCAGAGCATACAGGGGATGCTGAAGAACTGAGTTTATAATCAGAAAGTCATGATTTTGGATTGGAAACAATTCAATTCTTACATTTTCAAGTAGATGAGCCTTTTTCATGGGTTGTCCCAACTTTATATAAACAGCAGCAACAAGCAAATAAATGAAAAGAAACCAAAATCCTCAGCAACAGAAATTAATTAATTAATTAATTAATCCTCAGGTGAACTGCCAGCTTGCTTTAAGGAATGGTGGCTTCTATACTGTTCTGACAAATGATACTAAGTAGTAAGAATCTTAACATCATGTAAAATACAACATTTTGGAGATCTTTCTTTAGCTTGCTATCTTTTGGTCTCCACCTGTTCAAGGGGCATAGAGGGGCCCATTTCTGTTGATTTCCTATAAATTTCACTACTGACTCAATCAAATGTATATATTACACTGGGAGCTGGTAGACAATCCATAAAGTAAAATTACTAGTCAAATGAGAACAATTCTAATTGGTAACTTTACATTAGACTCCTACTCACCAGTAGTTAGGACATGTTTACCATGTACCAGGTTGGCTTCTAAGTGCTCTGAATATTCTTCAATCTTCCAACAGTTTTCCGAAGTAGGGCAAGTGATCATGACTACTATATAGATGAAGAAATTTTGTTTAAAGAGAAATCTACCTTGTAGTTCAGTTCCTCACAGGCAGAACAAAACTGACTCTAAACACCTATTGTACTCAATTTATCGTAGAGATGGGAATGATTGTATTGACCTCTATAGAAGAAAGAAATTAATTAGATATAATACTTTTATAGGTTCAGGAAATAATGATGCTGAGTCCAACAGTAATGAACTAACGAAGTGATGGTGGAAGACATCACTAAAACACTAAGAATAGACTAAGTATGAGCCATGGATGGATCTCATTGTGCTTCTAGTAGTACATTTACCACTTCTAAGCTTTAAAAGCTCTCTTCCTTACAAATTGCAAAACAAAGCAAGTATGTTAGTAGTCTCCTAATTTCAAGATGTTATTATTCTCAAAGAAGTAAAAAGGAATTAAAACTATCCTTTAATCCTTACTGTCTTGATGCAGGAGCTCTGCTAGAGACCTTATCCCTGTGAGTCCTGCTGTGCCAATCTGTATCATCTTTCTTTGTTTCATTCTACTTGGGAGTCTTACATGAATTGGATGAGTATGATTGGCAGGCACCTGTAGCTTGTTTTCAGTTTTAACCAATCTGAGGAACAGAGAGGGAAGTGTGGGGAGAAAATGAAGTCAGGGTTAAAGGTTCCTTTCTTTCTTTTTTTTAATTAGATGTTTTCTTTATTTACATTGCAAATTTTATCCCCTCTGAAACCTCCTCTATCCTATCCCCTCTCTGTTCACTTACCACCCACTCCTACTTCCCTGTCCTGGCATTCCTCTACACTGGGATGTCGAGCCTTCTTGAGAACAAGGGCCTCTCCTCCCATTGATGTCCCACAAGGCCATCCTCTGCTACATATGTGGCTGGAGCCATAGGTCCCTCCATGTGTACTCTTTGGTTGGTGGTTTAGTCCCTGGGAGCTCAGGGGGTACTGATTGGTTCATATTGTTGTTCCTTCTATAGGATTGCAAGCTCCTTTAGCTCCTTTGGTCCTTTCTCTAGCTCCTACATTGGGGACTTTGTGCTCAGTCCAATAGATGGCTGTGAGCATCCAGTTCTGTCTTAGTCAAGCACTGACAGAGCCTCTCAGGAGACAGCTATCAGGCTCCTGGGCTGATGGCTAACGGTTTCCTTTAGTCACAGGTCATCCCATCATGGGATTGTCATCTGAGAATGCCACAGCTACTGGTCACCATAGTTACTCGTTTATTCCTAAGAGGTTTCAATACTACTTCCTAGTATTTTTAATCTCAGCGCATCCCACTGAAACTCCTGCCCTTTGAGCCACTTCCCACTCTCTACAGTTTCATGATAAGATTGTGACATCCATTTCCTGCCCAGGTCCTGGTTGACATAAAATCTTTCAGAATATAGTGCAATGTAATCTATTTCATATTCCTCTCTCCTATGTAAAACCATTTTCTGTACTTTTTTTAACTTGTAAAAGTTGTCCCAACTCTCTAATCTTGAGCATATGGTATAATTTTTGGAACACAGGTGGAATTTATAACCCTACACTTAACAGCATTTCTAAGTTGTAAGTGATTCCTATTTTAATCAAAGGAAAAAATTAAATTGTGCTTGTAAAAATTAGAGACTGTGGTTGGCATCTGTGTGTGTCACTGGGGTCATTAGTGTCACAGGCATACTGTTGACACATAATTTCTTGAGTGCATGGTACTGGTTGACTTAATAATTGTAGAGGGAATTCCTAAATTCTTAAATTATTTACATTCTTGGAAGGGCACAGAAGACAGATCCATGTACAACTAATTGTCTTAGGTGAACAACTTGAATATTTCTGTCAGAAGGTGGTTCTTTAATGCATCTGGGTAAAAACTGACTGGAGTTCATCAGTAGTATTTAAGTACTATTTCTTTTCATTGCAATAAAATATCTCTGATATTGAAATCTTAAAATACCTTCTAGGATTCAAGGGTGAAACATTTCATATTATTAAGTGAGATCTGCATTGGACAAACATACACAAGACTTTGAACTGCACCAAAGATACTATCTGAGTAAATTCTATTTTAAATGCCAGAATTACAGATTAAAATCTTCCAAGCTCTCTTATGCCTTGAACCATAAACAAAATTAATATGGGCAGGTGTTCATGTAAATTTCTTAGGAGATTTATATAAAAAGATTTAAGAAAAGCTTCATTTTAAACATGGATTTCTTTTTAAAAATACCATTACTTACGTAAGTGAAAATAAGTTGTCTCATATATAAAAATTAAATTACTACAGGTAGGATAAGGTTTATTTAAAAAAAAAAAACTCCAAATAATAACTTAGTGCACATTTATTTAAACCTTAAATCTATTGATCAGAATATTGGGCAAGGCTCATCTGGGTAGTTACTATTGAATTCATTCCAACATCTTCAGTAAGCAGGGTGGCTGGGAACTGGCTGGTCCAGGATCACCTGTGCTGGAAAACTTCCTCTGTCCCACATGGTCTTTCATCTTCCAGGAGGTTAGCGGAGCCTGTTCATATGGCAGCTGGGCAGGCTTCCAAGAAAGGCAGCAGTGGCACTCAAGAAAGCTCAACATTGTTTCACCAAATTTTGTGGTGGAAAGACAATCACCAGGGAGCCCAAATACAGGGGGACCGGAGAGGCTAGGTTTGAATGGAAGAAAATCTAACTCAAAGATCAAATGGAACAGAAATAGGCAAAGAAAAAGGGTATCTGTTTTAGAATCTATCAAGATTAGTCAAAGGAATGAAAGTGCAAAGAATAAAGTTATTGCTGTAAAAAGACTGAAGCAAAGATCATTGTTTTGCATCTATCAATGCATCTGCACATAGGCACACGATCCTATTTGGTACTTTTAAGACCTTAAAAGAACTTTGATCTCTATCACTCCTCCACTGGGGTCTTATTTTTCTGTTTCGTTGTTGTCATTGTTGTTGTTACTGCTGTTATTGTTTTGTTTTGTTCTTATTTCAACCAAGTCTACAGATCCTTCAGTGCTTTGCTTTTTTCCTTGGCTTTTCTTCCTTTTCCCCATCTCAATCTCTGACTCCCAGAACTGTTCTATTCTTTCTCTGAGTGAGTTTTATCTTTCCCCAGCCTCTCTTATCCTGCTTACTGTCTCTTCCAAACTCTGTCAGAAACAAAGTCAATGAAGAAAACACTAAGTCATTTGGCAGCAATGAAGAAGCAATGAGATGCCAACTTCTAAAGAGCCAGAGGACATTTAAACCGCAAATACTAGAAATCTTTGTGAAACTACAAATAGAACAGAAGGAGAAATAAAAAGCATGCGAAGGATTATTACGTAGCACAAGGTTGGCCAATGTGTTCCATTATTTATTTTCCCATACTTATTAGAGAAGATTTCCATGTTTTTGTCTGAGCTTGTGCAAGGGAGGGAATTAAAGAGCACAAGAGGCAGGTAGAGGGAGAGTGATCCTAAGAATCAATGGAAGTTTACTTCATTCCATTTAGAGTCAGACCATAAGAAAATCATTTCCAGAGCATATGGACTCAGGTTAACAATGCAAGTAAAGATTCCAAGTTCCAAAAAGATCCTGCATGAGAATTGAGATGTGTGTTGTATTTCAAAACACAAAAGTAGCTGTTTGTTCTGTACAGTATTTGCTATTGCCTTCCGATGAGCATAAGCTATTACTCAAACCTAGATTTTGTATTTTTCATTGTTATTCTTCTAATACAGACCTTGCCCTTGCCCAAGCTAAGACTGTTACTCCATGGAGGGTTTTTAGACATCATTAACCACAGGAGGAGAACATAACGCAGCAGAAACTTGAGATTGAATAACAACCTTGAAATTCAAACTGACATCATGTATTATTGTGTGCATTATATACTAAACAGTTATTAGGAACAATTAGCAATTAAAGACTCTTAGGTGCAGTTATATGGTTTTCTACAATATATCCTGAGTAGCAGGCTAAGTGCTTTGGCTGGAAGCCAATCATCAAAAAGCCCACAGAAAATGCTAATCTCAAATATGTGCTTCTTTATGGCTATTGAATGAGGTCTGTTAATCAAGCAAGGGCTCACAGAGATGGGGGGACTTCAAGTGCAAACTTTTCACTACAAAGAAAATACCATGTTATAAAAAATGTAGCTGGCTACAGCAAAATAAATGTATACACTTGCTTTCTCAACTTGGCTTTCATCAAGAAGAAGAAGCAAAGCAAGGAGAAGAAGAAGAAGAGAAAGAAGAAGAAGAAGAAGAAGAAGAAGAAGAAGAAGAAGAAGAAGAAGCATTTTAATAGAGAAATGGGAAAGTGGGAATATTCTAATACATCTCAATTCCAGCACAAGATTAATGAAATATTCTTTATTGTTTGGTTGTGACCCTTGCTGTTCATCACAATTATCTCAAAGTCGTAAAAATCTACTTTTCTAGAACATTAAAGAGATGTTACACTATGGTCCAGCCAAGTTTATGAATTATAATTGTGCACCTGTAGCTCTGTATAGATGAAATACTATATGTTTAATTTTAGGACTTTCACAATATCCGTTTTCCCAAAGAGACATATGTTTAATCATAGTAAATAAGGCAGATTTTGTGCTTTATTATATGGTACTTTTATTTTATTAAAATCAGAGTGTTAGCTCCAATTCAATTGTTAGTATTTATACAGACTTCTAGAAGGGGTTCAATTTGTATACTGAGTAAATAGTAAACTGATCTTATTATGTACTTAGCATAATATTTTTATAGTATAGAGTAGGCTAAAGGCAAATAGTATCTAATTTCTACAGGGTCAGTAAATGATAGAAACACTATAAAGGGTTAAAACTAAAAATAGTTCACTGACTATGTTTCCTTATATATTTGTAAATAAACAATTCATCGATATGCTTAACCTAGCATACATTCTACAAATGCCATGTAAACCAATGAAACTATAGTGATGGGCAAGCCTGGTCTGAGGGTGCTAGAAGATCTATTTTATATTTGGACATAATCTGAGATTCTTAAATTTTACACAGCTTCAATAAATCTTAAAGATAGAGCAACATAGCAACAAATAGTAAGTCAATCAATAAATAATAAGTCAATCAACAAATAAAAAGTCAATCAACAAATAAAAAGTCAATTTATGAAAAAAAGGTCAATTTATGGTTGTTATTTAGAGAAGAAAGGTTTAGTCTTGTGGCTGCATGCCTACATTTGGGAGCACAAGGCAAGAACCTGTGAATTTCAAGGCCAGTTTGGACTACATGGAAAGACTATGTCCAAAATCAGGAAATAGTAAGACACTATAAATTGGAAATATCTCAATGTTTTAAGATTTAAAAAGAAACAGTAGTGATTTTACAAAGCAGTCCAGAGTGTGAAGAGATGGCTCAGCTCAGCAGTAACAATACTTATTCCTGTTCCAAGGGGCCAGTGTCCAGTTCCTCCCAGGAATATTGGGTGGCTTACAATTGCTCACAAGTCCAGCTTAAAGGTACTTGACTCCCTCCTTCTGATTTACATAGACAAGTGCACATAGGTGTCATATACTCTCTCACACACACATCTATCTACATACACAGAAATAAATCCTTTTTGAAAAGCAATCAAAGCATGTGTAGATTAAGATTTGGTTATTTCTAAAATGATTCTCTTATTCCAGTGGAATCGACAGAACAACATATAAAATAAACTCTAAGCAAGAAGACACATGGAGACTTGGAAGAAACATATAAATAGGCAAAGCTAGAAATAAGGATTTTAAAACTAATATATCATTGTTCTCACCCAAAAATCAAACATGGAAGCAACTCAATATGATGAACTATAAGCCTGAATTTTGGTGTTTCCTGAATTCAGGGGGAAAAATGGTATTTTACAATCCAGATGGAAATCAACACTAAATGAATGTTTTCAAAATCTAAGGTCTGGGACCTTGTGACTTTATTACTAGGCTTTCCATGTCGCCTCCTGGGCTGAACACCTGCACTTGGGAGATGGGTTTATCACAAGCTCCAGGCTTAGTTTCCATTGTACTTGAGGACTTTCTGAGACCTCTGCTACATTCCTTGTGGTTGAGCCATGTACAATCTCTCTGAGTGAGTGACTTAAGGAAGTACTGGGGAGAGGCAGGCTGATGGATGTTTGCAGTGGCCATTGCTAGTGATGTGCACTTCCAGCAGATGGAGCTATGGCTCAGTCAGAATGCTCACAGAAAAAAAAACCAGAGAGATCGAAATTTAACATCTCAGAATCTCTTTTGAATCAGCTTTTTTAAAATAATAATAATAGTAGTAGTAGTAATAGTAATAATATAATAATGATAATAATAATAATAATAATAATAATAATAATAATAATAATAATAATAATAAAAACAGTGCTGAATGGTAGTGGAAGGGAAGAAATGGGTCAAAAACATAGAATGTTCCGATCAAATCCAAAAGATTTTTTTTAGCTTGAAGTGCTTCAGTATACAGTGTTTAGGAGAAGAATTCAAATGGGCTGAAGGTGTTCTTGAACAGAATTCAACCTTCTTAAAGAGAGTGAAAGAAATCATGATTTAGATTTTACAAAAATGAGAATAGTTGAGACGATCAGAAACGTTCCTGTGTTTTCTTTGTAAGGAGTTATCTTTTTCAAAGTCTATGAGAGAGCACCCTTAAACCCTCAAAATTGTTAAAATTGTGCTGCTTGACAGTTTCTATATTTCCATACCATCAGACTGTTTTTACCTATACATCTCCTCCTTCACCTGTCCTTGGCCAGCATTTACTACAGGTGATAGCATTGTCTTCCCACAAGTGTACAGTACACCTCTGTTTCACTATACCATCCCCATCTTAGAAATATGTGCGTGGCCAATATCACAAAAGACCATAATAGAGATAGTTGCCACCTGTGTGGGGCAATCACCCTCTTATAGAAACCAACGCTCTGCGGAGGAAGACTGTTCTGGACCAGTGGGCCAGGGGATAAGAGACACTATAGGCAACAGTGTCTTTCTGCAACGTCATAGAAAAAGCTTTAGAGCTAAATAACAAGTGTGAACAACGGAATTTGTCTTTGCATCATTTTCCCAAGTGCAGAAATGTGCCCATGAGCTTGACCCTCTGTGAGCTACTCAAGGCCACCTAATTGTGTGAAGTTTGCATTACAAGGGAAAGAACTGTGTGGTGGAGTTCACAGAAGGATGAGGATCGGCTGAGGTACTATTACAAGTCGGTCTTATCACTCTGCTCTTCAAATGTGTAGCTTTATGCAATTTTGAAATGTACATTCAGGGTTTTTTTCCTTCTAAATTTGTATTTACATGCAATGATATACATGTGGAAATGAGATCAGAAGACAATCTTGTGGAATTATTTCTCTTTACACAGTTTCACAGATTCCAGGGATCAAATCTGAGTTACTAAGAGTAGAATAAGCATGGTTTTCTGCTGAACCATCTTGCTGCCTCAAGCAGCTCGTTTTCCGATGGGTATCCACTTTTTGTGCTACATCTGACAGGAATACTCAATATACAATGTTATCCCACATTGCACTGGCACCAAGAAGGCCCTATTAATGTGAGAGACATCTATTCCACATTGATTTAGATGCCAACTAAAGCACAACCAGTTTTTTGTTTCTTGCAGACATTATCCTGACCTTCCATTGTTTTATAGCTGTTTTTAATTTTTATGTGTAACTTTATGCTAAGTTTAAAATTCTCTTCGTAACTTTGTGAATGTTATCTTAGCTGACTACAGGGAAGCAGCGTTGTTTTATAGCTACCTATTGAAATTAAATTCCCAAAAGGAGAAAAGGTAAGATTACCATTTCATAAGAAGTAAACGGTTTTCTATAAATTTGAGTATGAACTCAAATGTTTACAGCATGGAGATCCAATATCTATACTAATGTTTAGCAGCTGTAAGCAGGGTATAAAATGTGTATTTTGATTGCTTTTTTGGTATACAGATGATATAATCTGAAGAAAACACAGGCTTTGAGCTCCAGCCTTGTAAAGGATTTTCATTGCTGAACCTTGATGTCTTAAACCATAAAATGGGCATGCACTTAACTTCACAGCATATTCTGACAACTGAGTAGCAGAAGTCTTTGGCATGATCTCTGTAAACAATTGCTTTGTCTAAAGAATGTTCTTGTAGAGTACACTGCATACCATGCTTCCTAAATGCCCACTGTTCTGCCATATGTTAGGAAGCTTGAATACTTATAATTTTAGCATGGATTAAAGCAGATTTGCCAAAGAAATAAAAATTTGCTGAGTTATTTCTCTCAGCCTCCCCGTCCTGACATTCCCCTACACTGGGGCATCGAGTCTTCCCAGGACCAAGGGCGATTCCTCCCATTGATGTCCAACAAGGTCATGCTCTGATACATATGAGGCTAGAGCCAAGGGTCACTCCATGAGTACTCTGGTTGGTGGTTTAGTCCCTGAGAGCTCTGGGGGATCTGGTTGCTTGATCTTGTTGATCTTCCTATGGGATTGCAAACCCCTTCAGGGAGCACCCTTATAGAGGCAGGGAGAGGGAAGATGGGATATGGGGTTTCCTGAGGGGAAATCTGGAAAGGGGGTAACATTTGAAATGCAAATAAATAAAATATCCAATAAAAAAGAAGAATTTGCTGAGTTTTAAACCTACATAAGGTTTAGTTCCTTCTTCCAAATTTTAACAAAGAGCCATAGTCAAAGTTACATGGAAAAGTCTGAAGGGATGTGGGACAACATGAAAATAAAATAATTCTTCCCCAAAATGCGTCCTAACCACCTCTAATCGTTTTAGGCAAGAGAAGGTGGGGGAGGGGTGTCAAAAAGTCTCCTTGGAGCAAGCAGTGGCACAATTGAACTGAACCTCTCTGAATGTCATTGCCATCACAGAAAATTGGGTCTGAAAAGACCGGTCTGTGCTAGTCTTACCTGTCTATTTCAGTTGTCATTTGCCCACTCAGGGGACCAGAGAAGAAAGCATTTTCCAAGCTTAGCAAGTCTATGGGGGTCTAAGAGTGGGAATCTGCCAACAGAAAATTAAAGTAATAAGGGAGGCACATTAACAAAAGCTCTTTTTCTTTTAATAAACATTTTTAAAAAGGGAATCCCAATAGGCCTGCCTCTTTCCAAGTGTTACTTTGGTTAGAGATAGTTTTGCTTAATTTTTCAAACTACAAAATATGAGACAACAGAATAGGTGGTTTCATTTTTTGTATGTTTTATGTTTTATTTCTAAGAGCTTTATATGCTAATTATTTCTATAACTGTTTAATTTCAACTGTACAATACAGATTTATGTTCTTGAGGATGTCAGTGTGCTGTATGTAGAGTCACATCATTATTCATTGCACAACTTTGGGGTGACCTTAACTCAAGAAACATCCTCATCCTAAATATGTTATTTGTAGAACTACACTTCTAAAACTGCACAGGAATGAGCTGCTTGTTTTGCTTTGTTTAAAGCAACTATCATTTTCTAATTCAGCTCTGTTTCTATCTTGATTATTTTGCCTCTTCACTTTAATGGTGGTACTTGAAATAATTTAGAAAAAAAAATTACGTAGTCTATCCTCTCCGGCTCTTGCTTTTAATAAGAGAAGCCTATAGATAAACATTAGATAGGCAAGGATTTAAATGGCATGCAATTCTAGACAGTGCAAGGCATCACTTTAAATTCTTTCTCTCTCTGCCCTGTTAATTCTGCCTTCTTATTAATGAAGGCTTACAAGACACCTGGAAGACAGCAAAGGCAAAATGATGACGTTGGGATGTCACGCTTTATTCTCGAGGCTTGATAAACACACTTTCACCAATAACTTGTGTTTGAAGATGATGAAGATAAAGAAAAACAAATACCCTCATGGTGTAAGGGACTCACGAGCAACACAGGTCAATACAGCATTAATCCTGCTTCTTTTTTTAAACACACAGAGAATCATTGTTCAGTTCCTTCTGCTAATGAAGAGGTTCTACAGGGAAGGCAATCTAACATGGCAGCAAGAATCATTTATATTCGAGTCAGAATGACTTCTTTTGTACTTACATTTGAATATAATTGTGTCTGATATTCTGGGAGTCCTAGATGATCACCCAGCAGGCAAGGGAGTTCCTACATATGCACTTCTTCATTGTTCCCTCACAGAAGCAAGACCGAATGAACATGTGTCTACGTGTGGAAAATCTGCACAGACAGCAGCCAGAGCTCACTAACCTAGTCACTAGGTACAGGTCTGATTTATTCTGTTTTGATTCCCTATCCATGGGCCTATACTTCAGGAAGACTCAAGAAGAGGAGGAGGAGGTTAAAGAGAAGGAAGAGGAGGAGGGAGAGAAAGAGGAAGGAGAGGAGGAGGGAGAGGTGAAAAAGGAGGAGGGTAGGGAGAGTCATTTATTTTTTCTCAGAGTCTGTGTTCTTCAAACATGAGTAGATAAATATAGACCATGAAAGGTAACTGGAAACCAGTTTAATGAAAGTGGAAAATGCATGGAAAATGACGAAAGGGCTCTGGCTGGTTCACTAATGCAGGGATTTTATGGAAAATTGACCATGGTATTTTATTTATCCAAGTGCAGAGACATCACCTGTTCAGCAGTGCCTACTATTTAGTGGAAGAAGAGATAGATGCTTTCATTTCCTACAAGCTGTTACATTTCCTCCTTTCAGCTTGATTTCTGTGTTAGATCTAGCTGTTAAAGCAGGGAGGAGAGTAAGGGCAGCCATTTCTATAGGTGCTTTCAGGAGACAGCAAACACTTCAGATCAATGTGATATTGGGGATGGGTCAGTATTGGGGCAGCAGCTAAGACCCGCTGTGCTTACTCTAATTAGAGGGCAGGTGTAGTGCTGACATTATTTATTACAGAGAGAATTCAACATGGGAAAGAAGAGGGAACACACACATACACACACACACATACACACAGAGGTTGGGGATTGCTTATTAAAGTTCTGTATAATCGTTTTTTCCGGTAAGAATCACTTTGGGCCAAATTTGCTTATTAAAGAATGTTTTACCCCATAGCATACTTGCATCTCAATAAATATATCACCTATAAGGACTTCAGATACTTCCAAATCTACTTGACAATTCACAAACAGAGAGTTACTAACTGAATATGGGGCACCAATGTAAATGCTATCAGATGGTGAATTGTGTCTTGTTTCTTTGTTGTGGGGAGTTAACACATAGCCTCAGACATGGTAAGCAGGTACCTCCTGCTAGTCTATAACTCCAGACTCTATTACATTAATAGTTGCTCAAAAAATATTTCCAGATTAAAAGAATCTAAGAAATCTTTGTTTGATCAATAACCCGATAGACAAATAGAAAAAAAAAAAAAAAGACAAACTGTGACTTCATGTAGAAACAGTAATCGTGAGATATTTATTACTTTCAGGCAGATAACTCTAAGTCATGTGAAAGTCTGCACACTAATGTTCCCTTTAACATATTCCCATAGACCTTAAGAACATGTGTTCTCTATCACACCAAAATCATTACCCTCTCAAAGGTAAGCAAGTGGGAATCACTAAAATGAATGTGTGGAAGCCGACTGATCATAGTGGATCACAGAACAGAACAAAACAAAACACAGGGAGGTGTTAAGTGATGGGTAAGTAAAAGAGAAGGAGCAGAAGGAAGAGAAGAGAGTGTTCACGGGACATCGGGACAGCCCTTTTTACTGTGACAATGCTCCCTTCTTCTTTCAAGCTCTGCGTTGTAAACAGACATGAATCTACTAATTCTTTTCACCATGAGGCGTTTATATGCAAATACAGAAAGGTAATTCTAATAGTACATTCCAATATGGTAATTTATTGGATGGTGTAGGGAAAAGTCCATACATAATGGATTCAGGCACAGTTGGATCTGACTGCTAAAACAATATTGCCAGGGATTTCTATCCCTTCTTGGATCTGTTCTCCTCCTTCCTGGCTTTATTTCAGACACTTCCCTTTCACGCCATAACAAGCTGAGCACCTGAAACTTTAGGCTTACACCCTCACTTTCATCCTGTTACACTGAAACTGACTATGTATTCCACCAACAGTCTCTTGCCTGGGAGTTAATAATTGGAGTAAACTTCTCTTGTGCCACAGATATTCATGGAGTACATTTCTGAATCCCAAAGATATGAATCCTACTGATTGGTCAGATCTTGTTTACATTTTTGAGTGAAGATGGCCAAAGGAAAGTCCCTAATTTATCCTTTACCACTGAGAAAAAGTGTGATCAGGGTTGTCAGGTTAGGCAAAAGAAAAAAAAAAAAAGATGTGTTTGAATAAATAATCACAACCCTGAAGTCTTATGAGTTTGTAGATAAGAATCTAGCAATACATTTCAGCTTAGATAGCCCTATAAAAATATTTAGCTGTAATTGAGTTTGATGCTTGTTTGGGGATGAGATTATTTTTGAATATGTGAGAAACAATTCAACCTAAAGTCAAGGGTAGTGAATTGTTTATCCCTGTGGGAGTTAGCACATCCTTCATAACAGCCTTTTCACATCTGAACTAAATCTATAAGGTTTTCCTAACTAGTTTATACTCAAAGTAAAGAATGTTCTATTTCTTTCTTCTTGTTTTAATTACCTACATGATTTTGTTGACATTTGACAGTTTGTATATTACTTTGTAATTCATCCTATGTATTCATTTCTATGTCTTGTCTCATTAAAATATATATTCCATGAGAATATTATTTATTTCTCATTGCTCATTTAAATGATTAGTATGTATTAGATAAATAAGTTTTTAACGCTGAAAGAGTAGGAATGGAAGGAGTGTTCTATCACTATGAAGATACCGTGATCATGGCAACTCTTATAAAGGAAAGTGTTTAAAAGTCAGTGCATGGTCATCTCTTTGAGTAAACACCTTAAAGTAAACCAAGTATTTCCCAGTAGGGACACTCTTCCTATCTCAGGCCATGTTCAGAAAGTACAAATGAAGTTACATCTAATTGAAAAGTTGAGGGAATAACAAGATACACTAGTGTAGTCAGGTTACACTGAAAGTATTTTGGTAGATCACTACTTCTTTTTCATCCATGTAGAAGAATGCTAAGTCATCAAATGCCTGCTCAAATCTAGCTCACTCTTCCTAGTGTACTTCAATTTTCTCCAATATCTCAAATACGTCATCATTTAAAGTCCTACTCTCTTTAGCCAACATGACATGTGATGCATTTAGAATATCTGTTAAACTATCATTTGTCTTGGTCTCCAGAAGAAAATGTGCTCATTTTCATTAGTGGATAAGTAAGAAAATGTGCCAGACATGAAGAAGAAGATTCCAAACTGTATACAGCCAAAATGTGGCATCAAATGCATGAGTTTCCTTAGGAGGGAGGCTAGTGATCAAACATAGGGGATAACAAACTCCCTGTTTCCATGGCTCCCACAATTCTTTCTATTCTCTTTCTCAATGATTCTAAGGCTTAAGTCTGGCAGTTGTATTGTAGATATATCCACTGGGACTGAACTCCACACCTCTACAATTTGGTTGGTTGTGGTTTTCTGTAATGGTTTTGTCTATTGCAAAGAGAAGTTTCCCTGATGAGGGGTGAGGGCTATGACTATCTGTGGGTGTAAGGATGAATATTTAGAATGCAGTTAGGGACTCTGCTGGTCTAGTGAAGTGGTGGTTGTAACTTCTCCAAGATTCATGATTTTGCTAGAGAAACCATGCCTGCTACTATGTAATGTTTTATCTGTTTAATATATACCTGCTGCCCCATCAATTTCCTAAAACCTGGCCATGCAGGGGAAATTCTAGGTCCCTATAACTAAGATAATAATGAGTACCCATTAAATTTTGCTGATGTTTATGGCTTTAATGCTTATGTTAGGAATTATGGCTTAAAACCTATATTGCATACTCACTAAAAAGGTTCACACCAGAGGAAATGAGATGAAGAAATAATTAAGTGGTGGGAAAATTAATTTTTAAAACTAGGAATTAGTCTTTCATATTTTTTATTTGCATACATTTTATGTTAAAATATTGTACTATTTACTTGACTTAAAATACTGAGAATACCAATGTGAGGAATTAAATAAAATGAGGTCTGATACATATGCCACAGGCTTTATAATCCCAAATATTTTAATATAATCTTGTCATAGGATCCATATGCTTAATTTTTCTTCAACAATTTTCTTCCTGTGATAGTTGTGCTTAAAATATCATGTAGAAATAATTGCATATATGCCATGGATCCCTAAACTAAAGAATATGAAAAAAATGTTATTGTTAGATTATTTTTTTAAGTGTTCATAGTGTGGAATGGCCCAGTTCTTTTGTGCTAAATCTTTTAAAAATTGTTCAACTCCACTGAGGTAGAATCTATTTCTTTTTCTCCTCTAATCTAACCCCTAGGGCCGCTGTTATATGAACATCTTGCCGTGCTAAATTGAGAAGCCCATCCTTGTTGTTTTGTGTGTACCTTATTTAGGCCATCAGCAGACAAAATGGAAATTGTATTTTGTAACCCACCGTGTGGTCCACAGGGGAAACGAGGAGCTGATAAGTACATATCCAGTACACTTACTCTAAGCGATAATTAAAACCAGAACCCAGAAACACAGAAGGAGCCACGGAATGAAATTGTCAATCTAGAAAATATCAAATTGAAAAACTCTCCTAATTTCTCTGCAAACAGTAGCTTCAGAGAACCTTATCAAAGATCCACCTCTGTCCCCCTGGGTACAATTTAGATGAATTTTAAAGGCAGAATGAAATTATATTTGTCATGCATGATGTCCTGTTGGTGTTCAAATGCTTTGGGCATGGCTATTACCTTTTGAGATGAAATATAAAGTAAAAGATCAAAGATAAAGGTGTCTTATGTCTCATATTACTACATTAATCAGCTAACTTAGTAACCTGCCTTCCAGTGCAAAATGGCATTCTTTTATTTGAAAGAATTGTTTTTTCATTTCCAATTTTTTTGTTATCTCAACATAACCTAAAGTGCTCCTTCAGAAACCAGGTTTTATGGAAGGGACACAGAAATGTTTGTTTTCCTTCTGTCTACCCCTGAGTATTCATCTTGAAGAAACAAATTTTTTAAACTGAATTTCAAAAATCAAGGGAATGTATGTACACCAACTTATGCTGAACTCTATTATCTCCTGACTCGGATTGTGTTTTGTTTTAACTGCTCTCAAGCTATTACTAAAGAAACTCGACATCATATGCCCTGTAAGTATATTTAAAATCATATGTCTGCTGCTGAAAAGTTGTAATAGTTAAAATCAAGGAATAATTTAGATTCACTGTGTAGTGTTCGAATCTCATCTTACCCTTTACTGTGTGACCTATAGCAGCATACTTAATTTTTTTTTTAAGCTTCAAGTACCTCTGTGTTTGAAAATAGGAATGAAATGGTACTCAATTCTAGATGCTTCATACAATTTAAATGTGTAGAGTCTGAGGATGTAGCTCAGTGATGCAGTTACTACCCTAGCATTGGCAAAACCCTGAGTTCACACTGCCTCGGTGAAGTGTGTGTAGTGTGAACAGAACACAGTAAAGTATGTGTCCCCAAGAATGAGATTATCAAGAACTACTAGAAGCTAATGAACTACTAGCTAATGAAGGCAGACTCCAAACCAAAAACCTAAAGGAAATTAAAATACAATAAAATGACTTCTCTATGCATTCATAGAAGAATATCATAGATACTTTACTCTCTAATTTCCTCAGAAATTATTTTTCTGGGGGCCCAAACACACCTGCAATCTCTGTACAATCGAGGCAGAGTTAGTAGGATTATGATTTGACAGCCATCCTGCCCTACATTCTGAAAACTTTTTTCTCAAACAAATGAATAAATTATGGACAAATAAAATAAACTCTTCAGTATGTTTTAATATGGTCATTGAGGTAAAATATTGGAAAATAGTGTAAGTGCATGCACAAGTCTGAAGATGGGTAAATTCCTACTTTAAGAATCCACTAATTTTGTAAGGTATACAAAAAAATTATGTGTATTACTGTTGTGACAAAGGAAGGAGGGGAGAGAGGAGAGAGAAGACTGGAGAGAAGCTAAAATAGAAACAAGAGGAGATGTAAGAGAGAGGAAAGAGAAAACAGGAGACACAAATTATAAAGAAAATTAAAAAAGTGGAGAAGAGAAGGAACGGAACGATAGAGAGAAGAGAAGAGAAGAGAAGAGAAGAGAAGAGAAGAGAAGAGAAGAGAAGAGAAGAGAAGAGAAGAAAAGAAAAGGAATGAAGAACAGAAAAATAAGAGGGATGCCAGGCAATGGTGGCACATGCCTTTAATCCCAGCTCTTGAGAGGCAGAGACAGGTGGATTTCTGAGTTCGAGGTCAGCCTGGTCTACAGAGTGAGTTCCAGGACAGCCAGGGCTACAGAGAGAAACCCTGTCTCGAAA
>JADRCD010189687.1:43306-58479 GCA_019843815.1 Montemys delectorum
AGAGAGAGAGAGAGAGAGAGAGAGAGAGAGAGAGAGAGAGAGAGAGAATCATAGAAATTAGAAATAAAAGGGACTGTTAGATCATATTGTCCATCCCCTGCCAAGGCAAATTGCTGCTGACAGTATATTACAGCTTTATTCTTTGCAGTAGAGTTTTACTGACTTCCCAAGAGAGGATTCTGATCTGTCCAGAATAATGAATATGGTGATTTTTTTTTCCTGTTGGCATCTAACCACTAGAAAGCACAGTTTGCTTTTATTTTTTTTTCTTCCTGACAACACTAGTTTGGGAAAAACATTGAAGTCCAGCCTCAACTTCTATTAGCTTTATGTGTTAGTAGATGAAACAAAATACAAACAACAATAACAACAACAACAACAAAACCATAATAGGTGTAGAGTCTGCTTGGAAGGGAGGCTTGTTAGATTTTTTTTCTATTTTATTCAGCACATGGTTTTCCTAAGATATAACATCCTAAACTGGATGTGTAAAAAACGGCACCACAGCCACTGTCCAGTGCAGCTTCTTAAGATAATTTCATTATTCTTTCTGAATCTACTCAACTGATGTTTGAACCACTGTTGTGGGACATGTTACAGGACTTTTTAAAAAATGAATTCATAGGAATAGGGAGCCAAAGAGCACGCTTAAAAAAAGAGAAGCCTTGGACACAGGACTTCTGACTCCTCTTTTAACTGTCTGTTTCTTCCATTCATTCTGCTGAAAATAACCCTGTAAATGCAAAATATTAGAAAATAAATATGTTATGGTTATTTTTCATAATCACTTATAATGTTATTTTAAATTGAATAACCAATTAAAAATATTGTAATACACAATGTAATTACAACATAAAACATCCCCAGACTAAAATTGGCCATAGATTTTTTAGGTTGTGGCCCTGCTTTATGTTTACATTTGTGATAAAGAATTGAAAAGTTTCTGGAAAATTTCCTGCTCATGATCATTTTAATTTGCTACTCCTAGTACCTCTTCATGAATTAGACACTGTCTTCTAAATGTGTGTTCAGACTACCAAGACATTCCTTGGTCCAAGAGATTTGTGAAATGCCTACAGAGCTCCCAAGAACCTCCTAGAAACCCCAAAAAGGAGAAAATAAGAAAATACAGACATCCTTGAAGATTTTTATGTAGACCTACTCTGGGACATCCACCTCTATCAGGGTTCATGATGATACTGAAGGGACATTGGAAAACTCCCTTCCCTTCTTCCTAATTCCCTCTACGTTGCTAGAAACTGCTAGATTGCATGTCTACAGCTAGTCACCAAGGCCTGTTTCCCTATTTTGACCCTTCCTCATCGTAAGACTGACTACAAAGTGCCAGCTATCAAAATATTGAAACCCAGCAATTGAAAGCCCCCCATTGCAGACATACTTAATAGGGCCAAATAAATGCTTCATTTTAACACAGGTTTCCTCCTTGAACCTTTATAAATGGCCATTTTCCTATGGGCTTTGTCTGTCTCCTCTGTATCCAGAGACAGTCCTTTGTCCCCACTCTGGGACAAAGACCCCTGACTCCTCTTCCTTGTTCCCTTCCCCTTCTCCCTCATCCTCTTGCTCCTGTCTGTATCTCTTATTCCCTGTCTTCCTAACCTCAGGAACAAATTAACCTCCTTTGAGCTGAGAACTTGTCTTAGGGTTCCTGAGCCAATACCTTTTTTTTTTTCAGGCACTATTATTAATACGCCTTCTTCTGGTTTCATAGTGGATAAAATCATTGGTAATTGTAGCTTCTTTGAAACAGACACTGGAAGGTCAAAACACATATGATTGTATATTTCCACACTTATGAAATCAGTGATTGAACAGATGGATAGATATTAGGTGAATGGTGTCTTTCTCTTTAGTGTTGTTATCCCTTGAATTACCTCTTGAAGCTTGTAAATCCTGAATTTTTAAACTGTGAATCATGCTCCAAAATCAATTACATATATTCCCTTACTAAGGAATGATGTTTCTATAACTTAAAGATTCTCAATGGATCTTCCAAATGCATATTACAAGGAGGAGAAGAAGAGAAAAGAGTGGCAAAGAAGAGCAGGAACAAGAATTGCCTGTGATAATAGGTTATTGATATCAATTATTTATTTAGGTTTACACATGGTTCCAAAGGGTCAAACAGAATTTGTTCAAGTTGATGTAATTATAGAAAGGAAGAGTTGTGTCTTAACCTCTTGCCAGCCAAACATGGAACTTCACAGTATTAACCGTGTACTAAATAAAGTGACTTCAAGAAACGTCTTGCTTAATTAAAAATTAAAAGGTCACAAATGTTCATGATTGAGCTTAATGGAAAGTGGAAATATTTATTGATTTGAACTAAAATTGTATTTTTTCTACTAATGCAGCAAATAGTAAATTCAATGAGGAAGATATATTTTAATCCTAAGAAATATCTATTATCTATTATGCTGTGATGCACTAAGAATAAGTAAAAATTTTAAAGCTATCTGTAGCTTGAAAGACAAAATGAGATTCTTTCTATAGTCAGGTATAACAACATATTTTTCTCTGATTTGGAAATAACAAGGCTAGCTATTTTACAGGGATGGGGGGGGGACATCCTCTTGGAGACAGGGGGAAGAGGAATGATGAAGAACTAGGGGAGGGTGGACCCAGAGAGGAGCAATAAGTGGACTGTGAAAAAATAAAAGTAATAATATAAAGGAGAAGAAAATGGCTATTCTAATTTTTTTCCCAAGCATAGGTAGGCATAATTCAAAAGACTATGGAAATTTCAGTTGTTGAGTTAATTTCTATTCCACAGAAACTGAGTGAATGAACTCATTTGTGCATTAGCAGCTTGCATGTCATTTCTTAATTTCTCTTTTTTTTTTAGTTTTAAATTTTATTTTTTTTTGAGCTCGTTTATTTCACTGGGAATTAGGAGTACATATGGTCAAATTTTTTCCCAGTGATTTATAGATACTTTTAAGATTGTTCAAAATCTAGGGTCAAAAACTATTAAGGTCTTGCTTTCATAATACAATTCTCACCACTCTTCATCACTCTGTTTTGGAAACATAGAAAAGAATTAAGTGAAAATATTTTAAAGTCCTGTGGGTATGTTGTAGTCCCTTTACTATTCTCTCTCTCTCTCTCTCTCTCTCTCTCTCTCTCTCTCTCTCTCTCTCTCTCTCTCTCTCTCTCTCTCCAAGGACTGACTCCAATTTATCTCTAGATCCCCATCCCCAGTTCCTACCACAATGTCTCTAACTACAGTGACTGCTATTTTGTAAATAGGTGAATCATTCAACAAGTAAACTAGAGGAGAAGAAGACAGAGACATAGCAAGAGAGACAAAGTCCTTTGTGCTTCTGATCATAATGCCCATATTGTATATGATAATTAAGATGTGCTTCTGCTCTGAAAAGCACCAAAGAGAGAGAGAGATTTTCTTAAGAATGATCCATACTCTTGCAGTGTGTCTCATGCTTTAGATAAATTCGAATTATTTTAAAATAAATTAATTTTAAGCCAACTACACTGTCCCATACAGTGCTCACGGGGTTGTTGGAAGAAGATTGGTATAAGTTAGAAGCTACCCTGGGCTACATGGTAAGACCAGCCTGGGATACAGCATCACACTATGTCGCAAAAAGGGGGCTGAAAGAAAAAACTATCTTTTAAATCAAATTATGCTTGTAAAGGGTTTGGCACAAATGACTTACAGGCAGTAGGCATTGAGTAAATGTCACTTCTCTTTCCTTTCCATGGTTTGGCAGATGATAGTCTGAGTTGCACATAGCTTGCTGAATATAAAGGAAGTTCTAAACATTACAAAATAAAATAAAGAATATCACAAAGATATTGAGAGTCTTAATGGATTATAAATGTCTAGACTTAGAGATACAATGCCCTCTATGCTCTCTGTTATAAAGTTAGCTTCAAGGACAAAATTGAAGTCTTACAAAATGACATGCCCAGTAACTGCTTATTATATGAACACCTCACCACCTCTTAATACAGAAACATAAAGAGAAGTACATATTAACTTATCCTGTGTTGTCATATGAAAAGATGTTTGATGATTCACAAATAAGCTGAAGATTTCCTTGTCATAGTACACTGATTTGAAGACGGTGAATGCCTATATTTAAGTATAAAGCTTGACTTGAAGCTTTTCTTCAGAAAAACTAAAAACAGCCATTGGTATTATTTTTTTCACTTGTCTGGTGGGTAACATATTGTATAGTACCCACTTGTGTTCTTCTATAGGCAAATTTATTTTCTATTAGCTATCATCAAATGTATTTAAATTAATGTCCACACTGTAATAAAAATTCCTGTCTCCCAAAGATGGCCTTTTGAGACGAAGCCAGGGTTTTATTTCTGAGCAGTCTTCAGGATTCAGGTGCTCTGCAGGAACTCAAGCAAAATCCATCTCACTTCTTGGATGTTTTATCACATGATAACAAAGATTCTCTGCTGTGGTTATGGTTCTTTGATGCTGTTACTGATTGACAAACAGATTTACGTCTCCAATAGCAATGATGGCTAGCACATACAAAGAGACCATGGCTCTATGTACTAAAACCTTCTTGCAGTTTCCTAGCTAGAGGTGATACCTGCAAAGCACAGAGAACCAGAGCAGAATCAATTTGCAGCCTCTTCTTGACTCACAGCAGAAATGTCTAAGATCTCTACTCAGCCAGGGCTATTACACAGAGAAACTGTCTCAAAAACCAAGTAATTAATTATTTAGTTAATTAATTACAAAAGTCATCACTTATAGAAGAGTATCTCCATAAAGACACACATTTCAGACATGTCAGTTTTGCCAACGAAAATAGTGATCCAGAATGGTTTTCAGTATTACAAACTTTATGATAAAGGAATGATATGCTTGCATATTGCCATATTTCTGTAATCTAATTAGAAATCTTTTGCCACTCTAAAATATAATAGACTGCTCTTTCTTTCTTTCTTTCTTTCTTTCTTTCTTTTTTTTTTTTTTTTTTTTTTTTTTTTTTTGTTTTTTGAGATGGGGTTTCTCTGTATAGCCCTGGCTGTCCTGGAACACACTCTGTAGACCAGGCTGGCCTTGAACTCATAAATCCACGTGTCTCTTCCTCCCAAGTGCTGGGATTAAAGGTGTGTGCCACCACTGTCCAGCAATAGATTGCTCTTAACAGGCCAAGTTGATCACCATGGAACATTATAAGAAACCCATAGACAGTAGAATTTCAACAAACAGGCCAAGAGACTAAGGGAAAGGTGAAATAATTCGTTAGGGCAAAATTATTCGTTATCCATGAATTATTTTATTTTCATTATACATAGCAAGAATGTACTTTTGAATCCAGTTGTAAAAGATGCCAAAAGGTATACAGGATATTTCATCAAGTAGGCAGTTATCATTTGGGAAGGAAAAGGCCACAATGCAAATTTTAAATAAGTATTAGAAAAAGCACCTACAATTGCTTTGATTATCCAGTCAGCTATGAATAGAATATTACTCTTTGGCTTTTATCAGTGTGTTATTTTGTTACTGCATTAAATTATTCATAATGTATAGTAATAAACCTACAGCCTTTGATATTCCAGAGCACCGTTTTGTCTTCTGAGGACAGAGACTTAAAGCACAAACTGTTGATAAAAGAGAAAGAACAAAATGGTCAGTTCACACCTCAGCAAGCCTTCTAGCCAGCGCCTAAGAGCAATTTATTATGTATCTTTAAAATGCAATTACGGCACCTGAAATTTTTCAAAGAAATGCTTTACTAAAATGAGACAAACCATGCCTTGCCTGAGATTGTGTTTAAGCTCATGAATAATAGCCCATAAACATGCATCTTGCAGATTCAAACTAACCACTTCGTTGTCTCTCTCCTTAGTGGAAACACACAGAATATAACATAGTTGAGGAAGTAATTGAGCACCTGTGTCACTCAGGAAATCTGTAATGGCTCTGTTCCCTCTTTTTGCATGAAGCAATCAATAATAGGGTGGCTCTCCTTAAGGGTGACCACGAATGTAATGGGCAAGCACAAACAGCTAAATGGCACGTATTTTTGCAAACAGCTCTGCCAAGAGGATACCATTGGGTGTCTGAGGATACTTGGCTTATGGATAGGATTACTGGTCATGAAATACCCATTCTGACCATAATTGTGCATTAAAATAGGATGGCCTATTCCAGTAAAAGGGCCGGAGTCAGATAAAGGGGCACTCGGGTCTGTGAATAGAGGTAGGAACGTGATGGCAAAGTGCTATTCACCAGCTAAGTGGGAGAGAAAACGAAAATGTTACACAGAGGCCAATTTATGGATGGCCTTTCAGCCTATTTGGAAGAATTTTTGCACGTTATTATGGAGACAGCAGAAAATATCAAATCACTGTGGAAAATAGTGGCTGCATCTAGATACTAATGCATAGGAATTCTTTAAATGTCACACTTTCTAGTGTCTATAGATTGCCTGCCAACCAGTCCGTATGCTTTCTCCTCATGTACCTTTATGTGTTTATAACTCTCTCCACCTGGAAGTTTCTCTTCTCTCCTCTGTCCCCATTTGTCGTAAGCATCTCAGTCACCTCTAAGTTAGCACATCTGTGAGTAGGAAGCTCAAATGATAGGCTTAATAAATTGCATTTTAAGTTGCTTTACCTCCGTGAATGAGTGGACACATTGATACAGTTTCTATATCCAGATTGTTTCTTAGGACTGCTGCCCACTAGGCAGCAGGGACAGGGCATGTTCTTTGTTTTGGCGTATTCTAGTCGTGACTGTCACTCCGTTTATATCTTACATTGAGTAAGGAACCTGGTTAACACTAAACAAATTAAGGTTAATTACTACTTTATGTTCCTTAAAAAAGACTCTACTGGGCTTCAGTACTGAACCAGTACTGCCTGTGTGGGGACTGCAGGGGAACATGAATTTGATATTAGTGGAGAAAGTATTTCAAAGTAACAAGTACTTTACTGGACCCAAGAAAGGAAACAACCCACAAGTCGATGAAGCTGAATTCTTTCGATATTAAGCCATTTGCCAAAGGATTGCTACTGCATACCAAGCTATGCTATAGAAGACCAGAGCATGGCCAAATCCCTCAAATACATGGAGAAACTTTAAAAGCAACACAAGCTCATTGGAATTGTTCTACTTTCTTGGGACTAACATAGAACCGGGCAGCAAAGTTAAAACTAAATGGCATCTCTCTTTTATTATAACATGAACCAGAACCTAGATTTTTCTTTTAAATTAATTTATTTACTTTACACCCTGATTGATTATCACTTCTCCTCCTTCCTCTCCTCCTAGAACGGTAGACAGGAATCTAAATTTCTTTTCAGTGTTTGCATGCATGCATGCATTCCTGCATGTGTTGGCACATGCATGTGTGCATGGGAATGTGAAGTGGATGACTTTGCACCTGCACAGGGAGGGGAGTAGTTACTATAATCCCTGTCCTGCTTAGCACCTGGTTGTCCGGGATAGTATTTCACTGAAGCTGTGGGTCACTACTTGGATAGACTTTCCTGGAAGCTCTGAATCCTGGCCATACTTCTCCTGTGTACAATAAGCACAGGCTGGACTTGTACATGAATGGTGAGGATGCAAACTTAGGTTCTTATGTTTATGTAACAAGTATTTTTATTATCACTGAGCCATCTCTCAGCCCAAGAATTCACATCTCTAAAGAGCCCCTGATCAGGTGACTCAGATACTCTTTGTGGGTTTATATTCTGTCCCTGTTAGCATTATGATAATATTATTAGAAAGGTTTAGAAAGCTATTATGATAATTCATCATAATTTGAAGGTTATATTGAAGTTGAAAATCTATTTGGAGGGATAGGTGAAAGACTAACCATTCACAGAACCATTCAAAGTGCCATTTGCATAGTAATGTAAGGACTAGTTTCTTGAGTTTTGAAAAAGAAATCACAATTTTTAGTGTCTTGCTTTCCCTTCAGAGTCGTAGAGTACTTAGTGATAATTTTTTGAAGTTGCATGCTAAAATGTAGTCACTTGATTCACACTAAAATTAATGGTTACAGCTTTGTCTTTAAATATTTAAGATAAAATCTGCTCAGACACATCCGGATCCTATCCTTCATATAAATTCCTGCTACCACGGACTGCTATAATGTCTACCAAACACCAGGGGAGTGTTGTAATATTTAATATGAACACAGACATTTTAGATTACTCATGTGGACACGGGGATGAGGGTTAATAAACGTGATGGTGTAACGACCATTTAAAGCCATTTCTGTATTCAAATTTCCAGAGTATCATCACCATTAGATGCACCTTGGTAAGAAAAGCACACTCCTCTAGACGCATTAGCTAAAAATATTAATAGACATTATGTTTAAAGTCCTTTGACTCAATTTCCATAAGTGCTTGAGGACTATATAACCAAGAAAGTAACAGGCTACTTACCTAATGCCTTGCTTCCAGCCAGCAAACATGCAAAGGAATTTAAGCATAACAGGGCTTAAGGAAGTATTTATATGTTGCTGAAACAATGCAGAGAAAGAAAAGAATAGAAACAAAAGAACCAAAACTAACCCAAAAAGCTAACTAGCTTGCCGATCTCATATGGAGAGACATAATACTCAGAAGTGGTCTGACTCCCAAACTAGTGCTCTGTGTTACCAAATTTATACATGAATCTGAGGGGAAAGCAGTGAATTACTCCATCTACCACGAGCTTGGAGAATTTTTATATCAAAGATGGAACCTCTTCCCCACCAAGGAAACAATTTTAACTATCATGGGGACCTAACAGAGTGGAAGCTGGTGTGCCCAATATGCTGGGAAGGCGTCTTTGCTCCAAGGTCTCTGGTACCTAACTGGAGTATAAAAAGATCTCTCCTGATACCTGGGATTTCTCTGTGAGAACTCTCCTCAGTAGCTTAAAGCCTGTGCCTATTCCGAGGCTCTTTCCCCTGGGAGGTGTACCACTTAAGACTGTCATCTGCCATTCAGATTTCAGCTTTGACCTGGGGATTACAAAAGAGGAAAGGAGGGCACCAATGCCTGACTTGGGAACGAGAATCTCCTAGAATAGAGCTTCTCACTGAGACTTAAACTCTCGCCCAAGAATCCATGTAGCCTAAAGCCTGCTTCGTGCTCTGTACCCTACAAGGTGGAGGAAGTCAGGGAAATTCCCTTCCATTCCTGTCCCAGATTCAGAAGCTGAACGCGGCAAGAAGCCTGAAGCCTCATCAAGTCTGAGCTAAACTGTATATTTATTTCAGTTATCCATTCTACGTTTATGTAAAGGCTTTACCCAAGCCGTCGTCGTCGCTTGTAAAGAAAATGATCATTCCCTTAGAAATAAGCGTTGGTAGAGAAAAGCAGAGCCTGTAAGTGCTCAAATGGTACTTAAGCGATATTGCTCGGGGTTCAGTGCATCGTATCTCCTGTGCACCCTTCCTTCTTCACTCAAAGATGTCAAAGTGCTGTTTGTCACTGTGGAGGAACCACAGGAAGTTTTTAAAGTGGTCACACTTTAGGGGAGAGAATTAGTAGGGAGTCTCTTCCTCCTGGGGAGAGCTGTAGGGGGCGGATTAGGAAACTGCTTGCTTAACCTCGGGTGCCTCTTGCTTGCTCTGCTTAGCTCTAACAAAACAGAAAGCTACCTTCAAAGGTCTCCAAGATGGGAAAGAGGAGAGTGTGGGTGGAAGAGACTTTGGTAGGAAGATGGGAAGAAAAGTAGGTAATTTGGTGTTACCTGGCTAGCAGTGCCGGATGACCTTATCGGTTAATGGATATTAGCAATGATATTTAGTGAAAAGATCCTTTTTGAAAGCAAGGTTGGCATTTGCTTCAGCAGGCAGTGATGAACCCAGGCAGCTCAATGTAGTTCTCACAAAGTTAGTACCTTTCCCAGGAAGAACACACACGGATTCCTTTTTTTTTTTTTTTAATTTGTAAATAGAACGGGCTTCGATAAAAAGATGTTCTAATAGCAAGGAAAACAAGCAGCTATTTAATATTTTTCATAGTTGCAATGATGCAGCGTGCAGATTATGAAAGGGGGGTATTTGATAATTCAGATGCATGTCCATTGGGAATAGAATTATTAGATAAATGACTACGGTTTTGGATATGCTCTATCAGTAACTGATTATTGATGCTTATTAAGACTGTGTGCTTGTTATAAAGGAGACAAAAACTCAGAACTAATATACACACATTTATGTCAAATATACAGCTTTAACATGCTTTATGACTAAGGAAGCATCATGTGTTAATGACAGGCTACTTAAAGAGTGATACATCCAGGACATTTTTCCTTTCTTTCCAAATTTTGTATAAAGTGGTTACTCTAGTTTTAGAAATTAAAGACGCATTTTCAAATGAGCATGGAGGATGCGCTAAATAATTTAGATTTATCTGTCAATGCAATCACATTTAATACATATTTTTAAATTATTTAAAGATAATTAATCTTATTTGTACTGAAGGGGATGTGGCTCTCCGTGTGGAAACTGATGAAGGGCCAATTTAAGACTGAAAGCCCTGTGGCAATTTCTGCCTGTCTTTGCATAAACTGAAAATCAGGTGCATTCTGTTTTGAATAGTATTAATTGTGGTAGGATTTGAGACATCTTTCTGTGGCATTAAGTATATCAGGAAGAAGAAGTTGATTAAGTATAGTCCAAAAATCTAGTTAAAAGATAGTTATGAAGAGAATATTTCTGCCTATTATTTTGTTTCTTCTTTCTTTTTTTTTCATTCCTTTTTGTTGTTGTTATTGTTGTCTAGCTCTTTTGATTCTTGGTTATGCAAAGTCTGTTTGAGATATCTCTCACTCACAGCACAGCAAGCACCAAAATGGAGTTCCAAGTGGATAAAACTGAAGTTCAGGGATGACAAGGTTTGCCATGGCCCTAGCTGGTATAATTGAATTGTTTCCATGTGACCCTTGTACATTTCCTTCTTAGGAGCCAGGAATTCAGGTTATGAGTAGAGTGAGCCTTTGGTACCTAAATAACTCTTTAGTGAAGGGTGAGTAATATGCAAAGTGACTGCACCATTAATCTGTGTCATCCAATAGCTTTTAAAAATACAGATGGGGTTTTATTAGTGTTTAAGAAAATAGCTAAGAGGAAAATAATGCATGCCGAATGAAATCTCTTACTTAGTTATTCAAGAGGCTAATTGTCATTTCTGCTTCTTGATGGTTCAGTGATGTCTTCATTTTTGGGTTTCAAGTATGGCATGGTTTTCTCAGAGGAAAAAACAAACACACAAACAGACCCAACCCACAGGTATTTCAAATGGTGTCTGGGTGTGCTGATCCTTGAAATGAGGGAGAGGAAGAAAGGAAGAAGTAGGAAACTTAAGCCAAAATAATTAATTGGCAGGTTTTTCCTTTAAAACATTTTTCCTACTTAAGAATTACCATTGCGATGCCCCACCCATGTGGTGTAATCTTTTAAAAAGAGAAAGTATATGGCGTAGTTGGCATTGAGTTCTGATTACTGTCACTCTCTGTCAGGGGCTTATATAGTAACCCCACCTCAAAAAATAAAAAGTAGATTAAGTGATGCAGGACTCAAATAGAGATTAAAGAAAATATTGTGTCTATCGTGTGTATTCATGCACACACAGAGATTATATAAGTTGTTTATTCATACGATTTCACTATCATGAATAAATTATCATATACATGCATATATATGCTCTGAAGAAAATATAAGGATTAGAAATATTTATTGGAAGAAACATTCCCTGACATTAAACAGAAAATACTGAAAGCGTGCTTTGCAGACTTGATTTTCTTTTAACATCAGATTTGAAGCTTGTTTCCTTCGGAAGTCTGCAAACTGATGGTACTTCGTGCACGGGCACCCACACAGGTTACAGAAAGCCTTCTTAGGACATCTGTGTTGTAGGCAGAGCACTCTTCTGCCGCAGTAGCTCCATGACCCCTCATTTGATGTAGAGAAGCCACAGAAAGAAGGCAGCTGTGTGTTATCTTAATGTTTGCACGTAATGTTTGCACAACACAGCCAGACAGAGGAAGAATAGAGATGTAATGTCACAGTTCACCCAACTTCCAGGCTAGGTCTCTTCCTACCTCTTATGCCTAAGATGCCTTGTATTATGGCCAGGAAGTGGGAGAGGGTGGGTTGGTGAGCAGGGAGATGGGGGAGGGAGTAGGGTTTTTTTTTTTCAGAGGGGAAACCAGGAAAGGGGAGAACATTTGAAATGTAAATAAAGAAAATAACTAATAAAAAAAGAAAAAAAGAAAAGATTAAATATAAAAGTTGCATAGTATCTATTTCACCTTTAGAAATTGTTTAAATAACCATAGTGAAAGAAATGCTAACATGGTTGTCTTGTTCGTGCGATAATTTGGACTTTGAACACAAAGTTGAATCCAGGCATGTTGCAGTGTCATGGAAACTCTATCATCCTTGGCCTCAAAAAAAAATTGATCTTAGTGGATATTTTACTAAGAAATGTACCACTTATACATCTCCACTTTCACCTTCTTTTATCATGTTAGCATTAGAATGTTGTTAAATTAAAATTATACTTTATGTTAATAGTTTTCTGGTAGATTTGTGATTACTGTATATTCTATGAACCCCTAATTCTTACTATTTTAAGATAAAGCTTTTTTAAATGCATAGCATGCTGACATTTTTTGAATACAGTGAAGAACTGTCTGGGATTCAGATGCCTGAGTTTCAGCCTCAGTTGTACTGAAAAAATAAAACAAAAACAAAAACAAACAAACCACTAAAGCTGTCTGTGCACTCATGGGTTTCTTATGAAAAAGGATAGATTAAAAGTCCCTAGAGACCTCGGATTCTTCAGCTAAGGTCTCATCTACCATGGTAGCTCCTGACCTCTGGTGCTTCCTGCATGTGCGATATGAAGCAGTGAGTCCCACTTTCACATTTCTTCCTTCTTCTCTGCCTTATTGTGGTGCAAAAGGGCTGAGAACAAGCGTTTTGCTTGGGACTTTCTACATCTTATTTTATATCTGTCACTTTTGTCTTTTTAAGATTTATTTTTAAAAGTTACAATAGTTGCCTCAGCCCTGACAGCTTTCCTACGACTCCCAATATGTCAATGAGGCGAAGGCCTCTCTTCCTCATAGAGACACACATATTTAATCCTTTTAGAAGAATATTCGAGGAGGTTCATAAACTTTTAGTGTTCAAGTGATTGATGTACCTGTTTAAATTGTCTCTTGCATTTCTCCCTTGCCAAAGAAATGACTAAACCCATTATTTATGTTTTTGTAATCTTTAAAAGTAATAGAAATCATAAAATACCAATTTAAAAAGAAAACTGGAATTTCTGGTATTCTTTGGGGATAAGTTATAATGTACACACTAATTAGACAGCATTCTAGAATTAAAAAATATGTAATTATGTAGAAACTTTGATTTTTTTAAAAAAAAGTCTTAAAAATCATTTTCCAGTATTTTTTTCCTTGTCATAACACAGTAATTTCCATTTTTGTTGAGCAAATCCTCATAACAATTTCAAGTTGTGAATTGAAAGAATAATGAAAAAGTCCTCATTTTTAAACTAATATTCTATCTAAATTATTTCAGAGCTTCAACCTCTCAGTCATTCAATACTTCTTTCCACTGTCATCTCTACTTGCCTGGGAAGACAGCTGCCCTTTATGTTAATTCTGTCCTTTTCCTTACACTGACCCCAAGAAATCTCCCTAGCAAAGGTGAGGCAGGGATGCCTGGGCTGCAGATGCTTTTCACACCAGATAACCTCCTTGCTGCCTCCACTCCTGTGCTCAGCCCTGTCTAATTTACTTGCTCAAACTGCTTTGCCCATTTCAGGTTCTTGTATTCTATTTTTATAAACTGCACTGAAACACTTTGGAAAAGAATCCATGTATAGGAGCAATAAAAATTATTTTAATAGGACTGAACTTGACCCTCTTCCTGGACATAAAGACTGATAATATGATGCCCCCTAACTTTACTTTTTTCCCCATTCCTTTACACTCATTCATAAAATCTGTCTTCACTCCCAAATCTCTGGAAAGTCTCTCTCCTTCTGTTTTGTGCTCTTCTTGGTGTTTCTTTAGAAATCCAAACACCTTCGCACATGCTTTTTCTCATTTTCTTTTATACTGTTGTCAAAACACCGTTTGAAAACAATGCCTTTGTGATGATTTATTTAATAGTTTAACATATAACAATGTAATACACGGAGTATGAATCTTTTCCCCTGACCTACAGATCAGCATCCACACATTTTCTTACAAGTGGACCAGTTTAAGAGTAACTATTTGGCAAGCTATTCTGAAACTGGAAATGCATTGGAGCATTTAGGGAGATTTTATTTATGCTACTGAAATAGCAGGCACATTTATTAGTGAGAGAGTCTTAACAGAGAGGAGTGACTGTGTTATGTAGAGGCAAGTGACAGGAGCAGGAAAGGATTGTGTCCTTGTGGAATGGGAGAAGGGAGGATATGCTAGACCATAATGCTCTGGTTTTTAGTCATTTTCGTAAACAGAAAAAAATGAAACTACCTTAAAGAATATAAGGTAGAGACATGTTTTAAATATGCATTGTTTTACAAGAAAAGTCTTTTTGTATAAAGTGATGTATTTTGTTCACCTGATAACAAAACATAGGTTTTCACATGTGTATTAAAACTATGTACACACTTGAAAAAAAATATGTATTTCCAGTATTTTTTCCTGGCCATAACACAGTAATTCTCATTTTTCTTGAGCAAATCCTCATAACAATTTCAAGTTGTGAATTGAAAGAAAAATGAAAAAAGTCCTCATTTTTAAACTAATATTCTATCTAATTTATTTCAGAGCTTTTATATATATATATATATATATATATATATATATATATATATATGCAAACTTCTTAAATGTGTCCCACCTATCCTTTAGTGTTCCTGGTATGCCCTTATAAAATATTGGCATATTTATAGTTTTGATGCTATGAGGAAAGCAGAATAGAATCACTTGTAGAATTCTCAGTGGTAGAAAAATATAATGACCTGAGTCCGCGAAGGGGCAAAAGATACCTTCTCCCTACCAGTATCAAATGATGTCAATGCTAACGGTGTTAAGGACACATTCTGAGTGTGTCCGTGTCTGTCTGCCTGTCTGTCTGTCTCTGTCTGTCTGTCTCTGTCTGTCTCTGTCTGTCTGTCTCTGTCTCTCCCCC
>JADRCD010189688.1:0-13788 GCA_019843815.1 Montemys delectorum
TTTTTTTTTTTGTTGTTTTTTGTTTTGTTTTGTTTTGTTTTCAGAAGGGAAACCTGGAATGGGGATATCATTTGAGATGTATATAAAGAAAATATCTAATAAAAAATAAATTTAAAAAATAAAAAAGAGAAAATCTTGAAGAGCTATAAATTTTAGCTCATCAATTTTCTTATTTATGTGTGCATTTATCCCAAGTCCGTCTGAAATATAACTGACAAATTAAAATCATAAAATTTAAGCTGTACATGGGATGCCTGACACATATGCACATTGTGAAATCATTAAAACAATCAAACAAGTCTCAGTATCCACAACAATATTGTGACTCCAGAGGACATTATTCTAAATGAAAGAAGCCAGATGTAAAATGTGAATAGTGTAATGCTCAGTTACATTGGAAACCTAAAAACCTTGATCACATAAAAATAGGGAATGGTAGTGTTTATGGAGCATGCTCAGTCAATGGATATAAATGTTATTTATAAAGTGATTATGTTCCAGAAAGTTAAAAATCACAATGATGTCATGAAATTTATAGATAAGTGGATGAAAGTAGAAAAATTCATCCTGAGTATATAATATTTAATAAATTATTTCTAAAAAAATAATAAAAATAATGGTAGTGAAGGTTACAAGTTACTAGTAAATATGTACTTGCTATTCATAAATTTTACTTTATTGATTCTAAGTCAGTATTTGTGATACTAGGAATCTTATATTGTATGTTTTATAATGTTTGATAGTAGAATGTATTTGACTGTTGTTGATGCTTACAGTGCTTGGAGGTTGTTAGAGTTCTGACAGAGCTGCCATTACCTGGGAGGCATGACCTTGGTTTTAGCTATTCATACTGTAATTACATCAATTGAATTATGCACATTATCAGAACTACACATGTCAAGTTTGATTACCATTTAAAATGTCTTTTAAAGTGTTTCACTGTGTTTTAGAGTTGGAACACAAAATATTATTGTGTATGCAGAGGCACAGAAGCAGAACCGCAGGGCATAAACATGACATTAGGGAAGCAAATACTCTGCTGAAGGAATGCCAGTGATTTCAAATTGTATTGAAAATGCAAGGAGCAGCTTTATGAGACACTTTGATTTTCTTCCCTCATAAAGAGTTCAATGAAATGAGATACGACTGGGACCCAGCAAGGAACAACTTAAGTGTATTTGGGAAATAATTTTACTTCCAGTATTTTCCTATGCTGTAAGCTTTGTATTAATATGTTTTAATTCTATTTATCATTTTAAGGAATTTAAAAGTAATTTAAAAAGAAATATAAATAGTGCAATTATGATATATATCACAACCTAATGCTGTGTATATACACATATAAAATAGTTACATCAAACATTACATGTTCCCAGTCTTTGCTAAGTACTCCTATTTTTAACATTTATGAAAGCATCTTTTACAAATTATACAAGTTGATGACATTATTTGCTACTTGCTTTTCTGTATTTGACTTATTTCTATGAATATTTATGTTCTCTATTTTTATTCATGTTCTTCCAAAATTGATTTTATTGTTTCTGTGGCTGAATGTCTTTCCATCATTGGATGTATTGTATATTCTTTAAACATTCTTCACTTGTGTTCCATTTTTTGATCATAGACAGCAATGTTTCACTGAATGAAGTGGCACAAATATTTGGGAAAACACAATTAAACCATATCAAATTATTAAGTGAACTATGGATCAGTGGGCCACATGTAGAAATAGTTTATTAATTGCATCTGAAATCCTGACTTAATAAGTGAATCCCTAAAATAACTACACAAATACAAAAAAAAAAAAAAGAAAGAAAGAAAAAACTGGGACCTTTGCAAGCATTTATTTGGTTCAGTTTTGAATGCTCAAATGGTTTTTTTCTTTTAAAAAGATTCCAAGGGGAGTTTGGGGAAAATTGTCAACAATAATCTAATTCATTGCTGGCCTTTGTTTTTCTTGCATCTAAGAGTTTTGTGATTATATTTATATTTACAAAACAAAGGAGATGCTGAACCAAGTTAAACCCTGTTCCTGGCCAATGACAAAACAGGAGTGAGGAAATATGATACCTATAGGATTGGTAACTGTGAGAGAAAAACAAGAATAGCCCTAAAAGTCTCAAGTCTATCTATTCTGTGTTAAACTTGGGAAGCTATTTTTTTTAAAGATGTAGACAACACGAATGAGCTTCTCATACCTGTACTAATATTTCCATAATCCTTTTCAAACACATGATTATACAAGTTAGGCATTTTCTCTATAGAAGTAGAGAAAATTTTGACTGGGCAGTGGTTGTATCCTCCTTTAATCCTAGCACTTGGGAGGCAGAGGCAGGCGGCTTTCTGAGTTCGAGGCTAACCTGGTCTACACAGTGAGTTCCAGAGCAGCCAGGGCTACACAGATAAACCCTGTCTCAAAAAACAGAAAACCAAAAAAACAACCCCCCCCTAAAAAAAATGAAAGAAAGAAAATTTTGATGGCATACTTATTGCTGAAAAATTATTAGATATGTCTGTTTACTTCCATAAGTTAAAATACTGAGATAGAAAGAAGCATTGGCTGGCAGGATGGCTCAGGGACCAAGATGCTTTATACACAAACAGAATCAGTGGAGTTCAGATCCTAAAACCCACGTAAAGTCAGATTTCACAGAACATATTTGTGACCCTAGTAGATCCATAGCAACTAGGGAGGTATATGCAGGTGAATCCTTACAAGCTCATGGGCCAGCTACCATGGCTTATGCAGTAGCAAATGAATAGTTTCAAGTAAGGTAAAACAAGATAAATGATATTCAATGTTATCCTCTGACATCCACACATACAAAATTTACTCCTGAACTAACACACACAGACATTCTTGAGCACACATGCATGCACATATGCATGAAGACACACAGAAACAGACATACCATAAACATATACATTTTTTTCTTTTAATTTTTGAAAATTGAAAAACTCTGAATATATGTAACTACCAAAAATTATCAGACCTAAATTAGACAGTGATATAAGAAAATGACTTATAATAAATAATTGATAGAGAGACTGTTGAACTGGATCTGTTCATTAATATTAAAATATTAAAATATTTGTCGTGGTTTGTATATACTTGGCCCAGGGAATAGGACTATTAGGAGGTGTGGCCTCCTAATAGTTGGAGTAGGTGTGTCTCTGTGTATGTGTGCTTTAAGATCCTCACCCTAGCTACCTGGAAGCCAGTCTTCCACTAGCAGCCTTCAGATGAAGATGTAGAACTCTCAGCTCCTTCTGCACCATGCCTGTCTAGATTCTACCATGCTACCTTGATGATCATGAACCTCTGGACCTGTAAGCCAAACCCAATTAAATGTTGTTCTTTATAATTATTGGCATGGTCATAGTATCTGTTCACAGCAGTAAAACCATAACTAAGGCAATAATTGAGATCAGTTTCTAATATTCATAAGCAAGACATTGGAAATATTTACCTTTTCTTACTCCTAAGACAATGATTGAGATCAGTTTACAATATTCATAAGCAAGACATTGAAAATATTTAATTTTTTTTTAGGTTTCATAGCTACATAACCATCTAATTCTTTGTGATAAGTAAACAAATTTACCTAACTCTCCCTTTAAAAATCACAGCATACTATATTTTTATTTAGAGGGGAATTCTTCACACATTTAGTGAAACTTAACTTTTATCTTTTTCCAAAAGGATTTATATTCTTATTTGTTTTAAAGATTACATTGTTGGACATAAAACTTCAAATTAAGCAAGTTGGTGAAACCATTACTGCCATTTATTTATTAAATATATTTATTTTAAAGATTTTTTATTTTTATTCATGTGTGTTTATGTGTGTGTGTGTGTGTGTGTGTGTGTGTGTGTGTGTGTGTGTGTGTAGTATGAGTTGAATAATAATGCCCTTAGAGCCCCAAAGTGAGCAATGGATTACTTGAGATGTGATCTCAAGCAGTTGTGACCTAGGGTGAGTGCTGGGAACAGAATTTGTATTCAGATAAAGAGTAAAAAGTGCTCTAAATCCTTGAGCCACTTCTCTACTAACTCTATTTCAATTTTGCATTTTTAAGTCATATGTGGAGAGCTCTTGGTGCCACTTCAAAGCAAGAATTTGACATTGGGCTAGAACCAGGAAGTAGGCGCAAGATCTTAATCATCTCAATAAGTCCCAAAATACTACTGGACATTTGTTTATGCCTTGTTTGTTCCTTGACTACTTTGTTTATGCCCCCGAACTTTCCATATTTTTTGCATGCACCTAGAAAGATATAAAAGCATATTGGGAAAAATTAAACCCACCTCAGTGCTTGCTGGGCTTATGTTATAATATTGTCTATCTGTCTTTTCTTTCTTTAATCCCCCCTCTCCCTACCCCCACAAGACCTGGTTGACTGACAGAGGGGAGGGCTTGGCCAGTTATTAGCGAATAACAGAACCAGCAAGCATAAAGCTGTGTAGGCAAGCTTCCTAAATGATTTGGCTATCAGATATAAAACGTTGTATATAAACTCCATAGGTATAAAGCATTTTCAAATGATATATAGAAAGAACATATGTTTCTGTTTCGGAAAGAGAGGCAGAAAATTGTAAGAGTTGGAGGAACTAGAAGTTTCCTGTGAGACTGTGCCTTCTAAAAAAGTCAGAGATACATTTATGAATCTCACCAACATGGCTGTCTAAACACAACCTGAACAAGAATGACCACAATAGACATATTAACTTCTGTTACGTTTTTTAAATATTTATTTTTTGAGATTAAAATATTAAATATTTCACCTTCTATTTTCTCTCACCAAATCTTCCTATATACTGCTCTCAGCTATCCTCTTAATACATGTCCTCTTTTTTTACTAATTGTATTTTTGCATATACATATGTATATATATTCATAAATATAACCTGTTCAGTTCATATGTTGCTTAATATTAATTTTTAAGGTATAGCAAAAAAAATCATGCTAATCAACCCAGCTTTTGATCCACATTCTTAAGAAAATTTTTATCCTATTTGTTCATATAGGTGTAAAGAATGTGATTCAATCAGTTTCATAGTTTACAGTTGTTGTTGAAGGATGTCAGGAGCTCATAAGTGAATGTCAACAGTATGTTGAGAATTCTAATTCTGTGCCAACATTTGCTCAGTGGGTGGCCTCTAATTATGATAGTAATTTCATTGTCCCCAGGAGAAATGAAACATGCTTGTGGGAATCACATCTTGTCCTCGGCCATTGCTGAGTACCTGTGTTTCAAAATTTTCAGACTAAATCATTTTTTTTCTTTTTAATTAATCATCTGAATGAATGCCCAGTTTTCTTCACCTTCACTGCTGAATATGAATCGATTTCAAACAGAAGCTTAATGAGGAAGAGAACAAGTAAAATTTGGCCTGGGAAAAAAGGTTTCCTACAAAGGGTCAAAATACTCAATCAGCACTAAGCTCATTAGGATCATTTGAATAAGTGAAGACTAAATGCGTTTTAGTGTAAGAGAAGTGTGGTTATTCAATCCAGTAGCTTGCAGTGCCTTGTGAATTCTGATAATTAGCATTACCAACAGTTAATTCCCTCATTGTTTTTAGAGGAAAGAACTGATATTTTTCCTAGGTTCTATTTATTTGTGGCATTTACTTATAATAGTTCTAATAGTAATAGTACAATTTATGGCCTCCTTACATTTGTCAATTTTAAAATTCTAAATACATTACCCTTATTCAAATGAACTATATTCATTAATCAGCTGCTTTATTAAAAGACAAGTTTTTTCACACTCTGATAATAAGTTAAGGAAGATGAAAATTGTTGGAATATGTTAATGACCAACAGCATTGACTTAAATTTTTATTTCAATTTTAGGTTTTTTTTTATTCTTTAATTGTTTTTTACAGTTCAATTATTCACTCATTATCTCACTCCTGGTCTGCCCTCCAACTGTTCCTCATTCCGTTCCTCCTCCCCCATCTCCAAGAAGATGTTCCTAACCTCTACCCTCATCCCACCAAACCTCTTCACTTCCTGGCCTCAAGTCTCTCAAGGGCAGTTCTCGGCAATTTCAGTTTTAACAATATGAAATGATACTTTTCACCACTATTAAAAATAAGAACATTATTCCTACCTGCTAGTTTGAAGATTTCATGATAATTGTGATTAGAATTTCTTATTCCTGACCATGTCATTCATCAATGTCAATGTTCAAATATCAATTTAAATTAAGTTTGATTTCAGTTTAGTTCATTAAATTGCAATATTGTTTGCAACTTGACAGATGCTAGTTTACGATACAAACCACATCTATCAGAACTTTTAATAATTACCTTTATTGAATAACCACTAGGACCAACTATCACAATGATACAAATTTCATGAATAATCTCTTATTTAAAATACTCAATTATATTTTTATAAATAATATTTATATTCATCTATATTCATCAATCTAGATATTTTCTTTAACAATGCTTAGACATGGGGATAAAGATATACTAAACATAAAAAGATTTATAACCGGACAAAAAGTAGAAAATCCCCAAATATTAAGTGTTCAACCTTATCTTGAATATCATTTTATACTCCTTTCTATAAAGGCCCAGGGAACTTCACAGAAGAAGGGGTGAAAATACTGTGAGACAGGTCATGGAAGATTTCTGTAAAATATTGTATTCAGGACATAACAGAGTCATTGTACTGATAAATTCATAGTAATTACAGTTGCCTTCACATAACCTGCCCACCTCAAGCCAGTCAACATTCCAGCACATACAGAGGAAGTGCTCCTGAAGCTACACTTGTATCTGAGGAACTTTAGGTAAGGAATACATGAGGGTAGGAGCAAGCATTAATTTTCTTCTGTGGTGTATCTACTAGTAGAGAATTCTTATGACCCAGCAGATGGCTCTATAACCATGTAAATATGAGGACCACCAACTAGACACAGTAGATTATAGAACAAAGAATGGGAGGAAGAAGAAATGAACTTGGGAGGATGATATGAATAAAATAATTGCTATGAAGGTGTTACAAGAGAGTTGGGGTAAAGATGATATAAGTAAATGCATGCTCATATATGAAACTACTAAAGAATTAATTTTTAAATAATATGATGAAGATAAAAATATCAACTGCAATTTTAAACTGATAAACCAAGATTTGGAAAACTTTTGACTTCTTAAAGTACCATTGATCAAGAGTTTGCTATACTACAATAGTTTTTGTGAAGAAACAAAAAATTAGTTTTATGTCTAATATTGTAATTATTAATTATATCTATTCTTTGTAGAATTATAAAGTACATACAATATATCTAGAAAGAAAATTTTATTTTGACCGTACCAGGTACATAGATTTGTTCATTCATAACTTTTTCAACATTGTTAATATGTAACAATTTAACTAAATTAGCATGTATATGTGTGATGGCTATATATTAACTTGACAAAAGCTAGATATAATTTAAAAGATGGAAACTGAATTTAGAAAATGCCTCCATAAGATCCAATTCTAAATCATTTGCTTAATTAGTGATTGGTGGGAGATTCCATTCCACCATGGATAGGTCCACTTATAGGCTGGTGGTTCTGAGAACTAGAGTAAAGCAGAGTGTGCAAGCCCCAGAGAAGGAAGCCAGTAAGCGTGGCCCTCTGCATTAGCTTCTGCCTCCCAGTCTCTGCCCTGTTTGAGTTCCTGTCCTAACTTCCTGATGGACCATCATATGGAAGTGTAAGCCAAATAAACTCCTTTCTCCCCAACTTGTTCTTAGTCCTAATGTTTCATCACAGCACTAGAAACTAACTAGTACACACACATAGACCTGTTACTGAACTTCGTTTTTTAAAAGAGTATATACATACTCTTGTTTATCATACATTTTTATAATGTTAAACCATACTAATGACAGAGGGCTGCAGTATTAACTGTGCCTTAGATTCTAGAGTCAGCATTTAAAATTACATTATGAGAAATTCCATTCATGCACAAAGTATGGGGAAATTATGTCAAGGGCATTAAATTTTATAAAAAATAAGGAGAAACTGAACACAGAGGGAAGAAAAGTAATATCAGATGTGAATGTACCATGTGTATGTGTATATATATATGTGTGTGTGTATATATATGTGTGTATATATATATATATATATATATATATATATATATATATAGTTTTTAGATTATATTCCTACATTTAAACATGATCTTGGTCACTTGCTTCAAGTTTGACAAGGTAAAAAGTATAAAAATATTACTTTTCTGTATTGAAAAATGGGTAGAACACCAGTCCCTAGCTCATGCAGTGGTAGTTGTGAAGACAGCATTGATTTTCCAATGTGATATATCCAAGATTTCATATGGTTAGAAATAATCCAAGATTTCATATGGCTAGAAAACTAAATCGAGAAAAAATATTTAATAACTTTCTGTATGCTTTCATGAATATCTGAATGAATTTGAGGGTCTATCTAGATTTCTCTGGAGAAAACTTTATGTTCTTTGTATTATATCATACATTTTTCCCAACAATATATTTAATAAAGAATAATATCACAGAGAATGTCATTGTAGAATCTTTGAATGGAACTTGGATGCTGATCATCATGGGCCAACTATAGAAACACAGAAATTACTCTGCCAGAAAAATAATGTATAACCAATTCAAGTGATACCAACAAGTTTTAGAAATTGTTCACAAAAGCCTTTTCACAAAATGGTTGGTTTTTCTCAATCCACACATCTGGCTCTCATGAAGCCTATTTAAATAGAGAAATATAATTTTCAGAAATGTGGGTTTACAAAGCACAGTGGTCATGAACTCTTCTCCGTATTTCAAAACTGGGAAGCCAGACGCAGCATTCCTCTGGGCAGTTGGCCCATTTAATCATGACACAAATAGAGTACTGGTTGACTGTACAGAGTGCCAAACTAAACTCCAAATGTTCTATTTCCATCCAGCAGATTCTATTGTGGCTGATTTGGAAGAAGGGCAGGTTGGCTTCCTGCCACAATTCTCAGTCAGCCCTACATTAGAAGCAAAGTAGAGTATGAGAGAAAAATGTGTATTGATATTTTTAAATGTTGCTTTCTTCTCTATAATCACATATATTAATCAAGCCCCACTGAAAGTTGAAAAACATTTTTTAAATCCTGCTCTCTCTTATAATAGGCAAGATAGATACAATTTTATATTTAGAATAAAATTTTATGACCAATTGAATAAGTAACACACTATGAATACAATTTGGGACCATTGGATTCCTAAATTTTTACAGGATGCCATGTAACAAAAGTCAGTAACCATCACTCTGTAACATTCACACATTTTCTAACAAGATCAGAAGTGGCAAATAGCAAGAGTAATTAAAGGTGCCTTTTACAGTCTTTAGCCTAAACTTAAGCAAGATCCTAATTTGAAATTAATGTGTTGATTCAGTAGAATATTTAAATAGAAAGCTTCTAAAGCAATATAAATACTTGCATTGTGACTACTAGTGTAGTAATGTATTCAACACCAATATATACAGTAGTCATGCTCATATAGATGTTAGTTTATCTACATTGCCATTTATTGCTTTACCATTGACTCCAGATTTAGCAATCACAATATGTATGAAGGCTAAGTAACATCAACACATAAGCAAAAGTTTATTTTCATGTCTTGCTGCTCATTTTTAAACCCATCTCAATATACATCTAAAAATAATGAGTAGAAAATTTCCTGTTCAGCATTACAAGAGTTATATTTTTCACAAAATTACAATTCCTTTCTTTTAATTACTATTTTTTTTACAGTCCAGTTATTACCCATCTCCAAGTCTGCCCTCCCACAGTTCCTCACCCCATTCTTCCTCCCCTCTGTCTTCAAGAGACTACCCCTCCCCGCTGGGCCTCAAGTCTCTCAATTGTTAGGCACATCTTCTCCCACTGAGGCCAGACTAGGAAGGCAGTCCTCTGCTGTATATACATCAGGGCCCTCAGACTAGCTCCTGTATGCTGTCTGTTTAGTGCATCAATGTCTGAGAGATTTCTGTGGTGCAGGTTAATTGAGACTGCTGATTTTTCTATATGGTAGCCCTTCTCCTCAGCTTCTTCCTGCCTTTCCCTAATTCAACCACAGGGGTCCCCAACTTTAGTTCAACAGTTTGGGTTAGGTCTGCATCTGTCTTAGTCAACAGATTGTTGGGTCTTTCAGAGGACAGCCATACTAGACTCCTATATGTAAGCACACCTTAACATCAGTAATAGTGTCAGGTCTTGGAGCCTCCGCTTGAGATGGATACCAAGTTGGGTAGGTCACTGAACCACCTATCCCTCAGTCTCTTCTTCATCATTGTCCCTGAAGTGCTTTTAGAACAATATTGGGTCAAAGGTTTTGAATGAGGGATAGCAACTCCATCCCTCCATTTCATACCATGTCTTTCTACTAGAGACTTTATGAGTTCCCAATTCCTTTCATAGGAAGAGAGAGAGAGAAAGAGAGAGAGAGAGAGAGAGAGAGAGAGAGAGAGAGAGAGAGAGAGAGAGAGAGAGGAGAGACAGACAGCAGAGTGAAATTCACCATCAAATAAAAAATTTGGAGCACTGAAAAATGCAATGTTCTTCTTCCCATGGTGGTCCTTACTCTATGTTCTACTGTCTTTGAAGGTCTTTAGGAGAATGACTTTTAAGCCAAAGGGCTAGGATTAAAAACATTTCAAAGTAGTGTTTTCTATATATTACTGGGAGCTGAACTCATGAGATCTTAACTACATGGTTGTCACATAAGACCTGTGTGATATCAATATCAATTGAGATATTTGTGTAGAAGAGGGAAATTTCATAGGGAACCAAACTTAGAAGAAGTGTTACAAGCAATTAATGGGCGATAAGGAGCAGGATCAGTTGATTTTTTTAGTCATGACTGTCCCCAGTACTTTATTGGATCCCAAGCCCAAGTGTCAGCATTAAACACATACACACACACACACACACACACACACACAAAACCTGCTAATTTAATTTAGTAGTATGTGTATTTGTGTGTGTGTGTGTGTGTGTGTGTGTATGTGTGTGTGTATGTGTGTGTGTGTAAGTGTCAGTAATTAAAGAAGAAGAGCAATGTGAAAGAATATATGGGACGTTTTGCAGGGTCAGAGAGGTTGAAAAGGGAATTATGAAATACAATACTCAAGTGTGAAATTCTCAAAGATTGTCACTAAACATTAATGTATTAAAAATTTAAAAATTCAGCCAGGCAAGGTGGTGCAACAATGAAGCAAATTTACTTAGAAAAAAAGCAATAAAATATATACATTAAAGTGTTTTAATAGTCTAAATGTATTCAAATAATAAATTGTCCTGCCATACATTAAACATTCTCAAAAGATCTTCATTTGTCCATAGTTGGCTAAAATCATCTCAACACAAATGGTTCAATTAAAGCATTGAAGACTTGATTAATGATAACACCAGCAGAGCACGAATGAGGTAAACTCTCATGGATGGTGTCCATCACAAGCGGAAGAGATACAGATAGGCCACAAATATACACAGAGAGAATTAGTTTTCTCAGAGAACACAGTAATGGGAAATGGAATACTAAGTAGTCAGTATATATATATATATTAAATTGATTCAGAAAATTGGTTTCCCCCATTTATTTATATATGTATATAAATGTGTGTAACAACAATAATGAAAGAAAAAGATGCTTTCATTTGGAAGGTGTGTTATATTAGAGGGATTTTGGAATGAAAGAAAAATAATGTAAATGAATTTTAATTTGAAGATACTCATAGTAAACATCAGAGCAAAGAGATACTTGCAAAGAGGAGGATCCTTACAAAGCACAGGCTTCTGTATTGGAACTCTTAAAGACAAAGTGACATGGATAATGTACATACACCTTGAAAAGAAAAGATTTGTCAGTTCCATGTCTCACATCTTGTAAGATGCTTTTCAAGTAAAGGACAGATAAAAAGACTGGAAAATGATAAAAAACAAGGTAAAAACTTGCCTCCTCAATAGAAAATTATACAGATGAATCCAAATAATCCAAGACAGATAAAAAATAGAGATTAAAAAAGAAAGTAGAAAATTTATTATTATCCACTTGATATTTTGAAAAATATCCTTCCCTGATATTGAAATAATACATGTACATATACAGGAAATTCAGAATATAGAAAGCTCATTCTTAACATAATATGCATACATACACACATATATCATATAATGTGCAAAGTACATATATGTAGTAATTTATATATAATATATGTAAATGTGTATAATGAACACTTAGGGTTTCACAATATTTATGCCTTGTTGTAGAAGTGATGATTAAAATATAAGATGTACTACTGTACAATGATTGTACACAGTAACTAAAATGTCTTTCTATTTAAGGATTTGTGGATTTTATTTTAGTATCTATTGTTTCTCAACCTCTTTACTTGTATTTTTATACATATGAAGTAGTTGTCACCTCCAATGGGTCCTGCTGAATAAGCTGACTCTTTCTAGCTTTTTATGAACTCTGGCTAGCTGGCTGATTCAACTAAATTTTTTTTGGCTCAAACTCCTTTCCAACATGATTCAATCTGGGTTCTGTCAGGTTCTCACTGAATTACTCTACTTGGCCTCAAACTAACACTTGGAATTTGTTCTAATTGTTTCTCTCCCTCTTATTCTCTGGCTTTAGCTGCCTCTGCTGACCTGCAATGAACTGCAGGGACTCATGAACAAACTCAGCTCCGCTGCACTGCACTCATTGCACTGACTCCCAACTGACTGAACTGAACTCAACTGGATAGAACTTCAAGATGTGCAAGAGTGTGTCTCCTAAATGCTGGGATTAAGATTAAAGTCATGTACCACTAAGCTTCTCTGTACCTGAAAGTTGCTCTATATGAGGGTGGTCTTGAACACAGAGTCTCTGTCTCCTGGGATAAAAGTTATATCTGGATTACAGCCAGAAAACACTTACCTTGTAGGTCTTTGGCTATAGTCCCTTTGCCAGAGCAGCCATGTTGCTGGAAAATAATTCCTCTACAGTCACTAAGAACAGATGTATTACAGACTGTTTCAATGGTAGAGAGGAAAGGTTTTGCATTCCATACTTTACATTTCTTTATACTATGGAGCCAACATGCGATTTTGCTAATTTCTGAATATGGGCTATGAGTGAGTAATTTTATACTTTGAGTTAAATTATAATTAGTTATTATCCCATTGGCCCAGAACTTAGGGCTGTGCAACTCTTTGATATTGTGCCATGACATTATAATTTAATATTGTGCCTCATTCACAGTTCTGGAACCGATATAGCCGTAGGTCTGCAGGCAGGACATGTCGAATAGGATGATGAGATTAGTCAATTACACATATCAGGCTCTTTGTTTTACTTCTAATCTCCATTTTACATATAAAGGACCATAAACATAATGAAGGTTACAGATATTTTGGGTAAATCCTTCAGTTAGTGAAGGGTGGAGTCTTGTAAAGATATTGAACTCCCGAGAAGGTGGGGGAAATACAGAATCTTCCCCAGATGAATTGCTTATATGCAGCTAAATATTTATTGTTGTACTTTACAGCTATTTTTGAATATGATCATAGCATATTTATGCTTTACTCAGAACCATGGAGTGTGATTTGTTAGAAAACCATTAAGTGTTCTTAACAATGCTAATATAACACAAGACATTGAAAATTCAGTTAGTAGTTGGCAACATTTTACCTTTGGCAACTGCAGAACTGTGGCAGCAGTTTCTCTCTCTCTCTCTCTCTCTCTCTCTCTCTCTCTCTCTCTCTCTCT
>JADRCD010189688.1:13798-51985 GCA_019843815.1 Montemys delectorum
TCTCTCTCTCTCTCTCTCTCTCTCTCTCTCTCTCTCTCTCTCTCTCTGCGTGTGTGTGTGTGTCTCTTCCTCTCTCTCTGTGTGTTTCTTCCTTTTTTCTTTCTTATTCTTGATATCAAACAAGAGATAATTTATAGAGTGAAATTAAAAAAACTACTGACAGAAGGTGTTAAGGGAAAAATAAGCCAGTAATAACTGTAGTGTGGTGTTTTCACTATTCTTGGGTCTCTAATTTAGATTTAGGTCCTGTGGAACCCAACCATCTGAAATACACTGATATCCAGTGAATTCAACTGGCCATACTACTCAGGAGAACTGTGGATGAAGATTCTAAAAGTACAGAATACACACGATACAACACACAGACCATAAGAAGTTTAGGAGGAAGGAAGGCCTAAGTGAGAATGGTCCAATCCCACATATCAGAAGGAACAAAATTAATCATGGGAGTCAGAGTGAGGGAGGGACCTAGGTGAGAGAGAGGAGAGGGAGAGAAAAAGGGGGACATGATAAGGTATAGTGGGGAGACAAGAGAGAAGCCCAAAGAGCCAGGAGAATGAATGGACATATGTAACTGCTGAGGGGGGGCAGTGGAAGGAGCTTCCAAAAAGTCCTGGTAATCCCAGATGTGAGAGGTTCCCAGACCTCAATGGGGGTGACCTAGCCAAAATGCCTAACAGTGGGGGATTAAACATGTTTGTTGTTGTTGTTGTTGTTGTTGTTGTTGTTGTTGTTGTTTGATTTTTGTTTTTTGATTTTGTTGTTGTTGATAGTGGTTGGTTGTTTTGTCTTTCTGAACATTTTCTATGCGAATGCAAGATATTTTCTCCAATTTGTATATTCCATGACATCAAAAACATTTTAAAATTCACTTTGTACAAAGCCTTGAAAATTATTTATATACGTGATTCTATAATATGATAGTAAATAGGACTAATTTGTGGCCATGGTTAAGATAAGTGACATTTTAATAGTCTCTGTATTCTCACTGTGATTCCAAATTACTTCCTTTGCTATCACATGTGATCACTAAGAATTCTAGATTTTACCCTGGATATGTTTTTCTTAGCTCAGGCTTTGAGAGCTTTAAGAAGCTGTGTTATTATGAATTCCATCTTCCTACTCTACAGAGTACCATTGCACTCATCAGTATGGACACACAGGCTTACATACTTCTCAAATGTTACAAGTTTCCCTAGAGCATACCGACTGGTTCTTTGTTTTGTTTTGTTTTGTTTTTACTCTATTTCTTCTTTTTTCTTATATTCAGTATCAAATGGAAGATATAAGTAGCAATAATAATATCACAATTAATCAAAGACAAACAATCCTAGTGCTTTTAACGTAAAAAAATGTAAATGTGTAAAAGTACTATGACTTTTATAAGATGGCATTACAATTATTGAAAAGAATCTTTCTTTTATCCAATGTCTTATACATCAATAAGGGAGATAAATTAGAAATTCATCTATGAATTGACTATATTATTGCTATCACCAATATTGCTTGTATTCCTTGCTGAAGGAAACAGGTTCATCATGATTCTACATTTCCAGAGAATAGACTTTCAGATCACATATTCAAGTCTAGTCAACTTGAAGCAATATGATCAGAGGCATCATTGTTCCCAGGCCAGAGCTAAAATATAAGAGAAAGCCCAGATTATTCTGTCATTCACTGTTCCTCTCACCTGGTCATTGAGACTACATATTCCTAACAAGATCTCAGTATTCAATGTCTGTTTCAAAAGAAGCAAGACAAAGGAAATTTGAAGTCAAACTTAAATTTAGGTCAAGAAATTCAATCAGGAAGTAATTCACTATGAATTAAAACTGGTATAAATGAAACAAAGATTAGCAATGCAATATCACTATGAGATGTATTCATTCAAATTCAATTTAAAATTGTAATATTTGAAGTCATAAAGTCAATAGCCTTTTTATTTTTGTCTTCTATTCTGTACTAAAAAAGATGAATTGTATTTCTATTTATTTAGAAAAAATGAAATAAAATACTTGATCATTTGAGCTACAAATGCCTTCTGGAGAATTGAAACAATCTAAGTGTTTGATTCGAACAGAATTGTCAATAATTTTATGCTTAATTATATACAGCTTTGTGTATAGGAAAACAAAATAGAGTTTGAGCTCCATATCTATTATTTACAGAAATTTTGTTTTATATCACATTTATTTAGTCAGTTTCATTCAAAAATGTATCGTTTTTGATATTGACTTTCAATTCTTACTAATTATCTATATTAGGTAATTTATTATACGTCAGAAAATTATCTTGTTGAAAAAAATTGTAACACACTGCTTTATAGCACACTATCTTCTCTGTCTCCTGAAAACAGTTTAATCCTACAAACTGAATCTTATACTAATTATGTAAAAAGCAATTCAATGTTCATGAATACATGTACTTTCATTTCTTTCACTTAGAGCAATGGTTCTAAACCTGCCAATCACACACTCTTTAGAGAAGTCAAATGACCCTTTCACAAGGGTTGCCTAAAACCATTTGAAATCCCAGATATTTACACTATACTTTTGAATAGTAGCAAAATGTCAGTTATGAAATAACAACAAAGATAAATTATTGCTAGGGGTCACCACAACATACAGAACTGTATTAAAAGTTTGAAGCATTAGGAAGATTGGCAATCATTGATTTAGACTATATGTCACTTGTGAATCTTACACTGACTAATGGTACAGTACTGGTGTTTTCTTTTGGGGATAACTAACAATTGTCTAACGAGATCTAAAGTTTTACCATTAGGAAATATTCACTCCAGGTACTAAAATTCTAGCCACATACCTGTACCTAGAGAGGTCACATACACTAGAGAGCCTATTCCTGCCATTATCCTAAACCAATATAACTTCTAACTGCATTCTAAATACTTATCCTATACCCACTAATAACTATAGCTCTTATTACACACCAAAGAAACTTCTGTTATGAAGAAGACAGTGACTATTACAGAGATCTGCCATTGGTTAAAACATAGAATCTAGATTATCCTGGGTTGCACATTCCCAATGAATAAATCTGTAACTAAACCCTTACATGTGGTTCACAAGTCAACTTATGGATGAAGACATAGGGAAAAAAATGTAAAAACCAGAAAACCAGGCTTTCTGCTGTTAGATTGTGTTTTCTGTAATTGTCAGTGAACCACTCCAATGAATCTTCAACTATATGATTGCCTACATGAGACCTGCACAATGAGAAAACCAGTTGACATAACAAACTGAATGATGTAATTTTCTAACATTTCACTTTTACATAAAGAGATACATATAATCAATTGCTGCTGAACTGTTTTCCAGGTCTGAGACCCTTGATTGATTACTCAGTCCCAACAGGTCAATCTAAAACATGTGCAACAGTAAGTGATCCCAGGAAGGTATGTGCTTGTGTGTGCATGTGTGTGAGTATGTATGTGTGTGTGCGTGTGTGTGAGTGTGTGTGCGTTATAATAGATAGCATCATGAATTTGAGGGTGAGTAAGGGCTATGGGAACAGTTAGACAGGGAGACAGAGAAATGGAAATGCTGTACAAATGACTAAAATGTACTTATATATGTAATTCCTAAAGTTATAATTTTATATTAAAAATACAGAGGATTGTATATTCAACCCCTCCAAAGGTCAAAATTCTGTAAATATAAACACAGAAGTATATTTACTCATCTATTAATTAATTTATTTTTGTATATGTGTATGTAGTTCTGTGTTCTTTTGCATTTAGTGAGTGCATATATGAAGTGTTTGATGTATATGGTGTATGTGTGTGTGTGTATGTGTGTCTGTCTGTCTGAAATATGTGTGTGTGTGCGTGTGTGTGCGTGTGTGTGTGTGTGTGTGTGTGTGTTTATGGGTTTGTGCAAGTATGTAGTGAAATGGAAACTTCTGTTTTCCTTGAAAAGCCAGTTACATCATATGTCACATGATGTTTTACTAGGGAACATAGATGAAAGAATGTTTTCCTGAAGCAGACACAGGTAAAAGAATGTTTTGTTATAGCAGACATGTACAAGGATGTATGATGAAGGAGCTCAAGCGTTGGGTTGCTTTGTTCCACCCTCTATTCTTCCCTAACAATACACATGTTTTTTTTTTCTCCTCCTATTGCATTGCTGAGCTCTGCTTGTGGTGATACCATTGAGAGAAACTCCCTGAATAAATTCTCCTGAGGTTCATCTAGCTTCTTGCTTGCTTCAGCATCTGCAGGTTGGTTGGTGATAGTTGGAGTTTCTTCAGGATTGAACTGCAGTTGCTGGTTTTGGAGTGGTGTCTTCCTGCTGGGAAGACTGGACTGTAGCAGCTGTTGATTCTTATTTCATGTTTGGTATCGGGCTAAAGTGCTGTTGTCTTGACAAGGAAGATCGGACTGCTCCCAATGAACTACTTCTTAACAGGTCTACTTGCCATGTCCTAATAAATTTTCTATTCTACTACCTCTAGTGAGTGGTATGCTAGAGGAGAGGTTGACCATTAGTAAAATAGGCTGAAAAAATTTAAGCCTAAAATGTGGTATATATAGAAACAAAGGTCAGATGTTGATGTCGGAAGTCATCCTTGACCATTCTTCACCTTTGTTTGAGACAGAATCCCCTGCTAAACTCTGAGCTCATTAAGTTTGTGTAAACTGTTAGCCAATCAGCTCTATAAATCTTCCTATCTCTGTAGCCCATTGTTAGGATTACAAACATGTCCTTCCTCATTGCGGGTTTCACTTTGTTTCAGTTAACAAAATATAGACCAACGTGCTTGCACAGCAGGTACTTTGTAAACTGAGCCTTCTCCCTAAACCATAGATTCATTAGTTTCCAAACCATGGTGAATTCAGCATATTAGTTTTCAATGAAAAGCAGTTAACCTGTTGGTCAGCCCTGGTGCACTTCTTTAATCCCAGCACTTGGGAGGCAGAGGCAGGCAGATTTCTGAGTTCGAGACCAGCCTGGTCTACAGAGTGAGTTCCAGGACAGCCAGGGATACACAGGAAAGCATTTAAAATATAAATAAATAAAATTATCATTAAAAAAATCAAAGAAAAGCAGCTGCCAGTCAAACAGTGATTCATCTGGTCTTATTCATTTTATTTTAACTTAATATTTCTTTTAGCTATAGTTATTAATATTAGTCTATAATGTGACTGTTGCCAAATTTTAACATGAATTATTTTATGTTTGTTTTGTATCTCACATGTTTCTAATTAATTACACTTTGAAAATATTGGACACGAAATTATTTAAAATATTGTTAAATATTTCCAAATCGTTAAATATATCCAAAATCTATTATGCAAAAAACCCACATACAATACTTTTTAAAATCCACTTTATCTTTTATTTTTTTAAAGTATATTACAAAATTTAATTTTGGTTATGGATTTTACCTTTCAATATGGCATTAATTATTGTAGATGAATGCTATCCTACATTTTAAAACTTTCTAAATGTATATATATAAAGCAAACAGTAGTTAATAGATTTCTGAACTAGATTCTGTTGTTAGGTTTGCTCCTTATTTGAATATTTGAATGACTATCATGAAGACAAAGATATCCTTACTAAGGTTTGAGATCTAATCAAATCAAAATATATCAATTTAACAGCTAAACTTAATACCCTGCTGTCTTCGATTCCATCCTTATTATCCATACTGACACGCTATACCCTCTGTGTTTTTCCATCTCCATATGCAAAGCATGACCATTATTCCAAATTTAAACAGCTTAAGATGTTTTTCCATGTATCTAGTAGACAAAAAATTCCCATCACATAAAAGTAATCTGTCTGTAAGGAGACATCAGATCATAATAAACTAATTTAATCACCATGCCTTACTCAAATGTGTTACTGTTTACCTGATAAAAGGGCTCAGATACTATTTCAATGTTAATAAAGACATTTTAACTCATTTTGAGGGAACATCATAGAAAGTTCTGGAAATGTGATTAGAAATCTTCCTTTCCAGTAGTGTGATAAATGGAAGGGTGGTGGGAAGAATAGACTAGGCTTTGGGAAATGTTTTATAACTGACATCACTGAGAACTGTCACAATAACCTGATAAATGAGTCCTATCAAAGTTCAGTTTCTATACTTCTCAGTCCCTGTAATTCACACTAAGATTTTATTTTATAGCATTTATTTGGCATACTTATTTTTACAAAAAAATGAGTAAATCTGTTATATAATTTATTTGAAATTTTATTCATACTACCATTGTTTAGTCACAAATCCCTTCGATTGGGATTTACCTAGAAACCTGTAAACAAGGTCAGGAATGACTCAACATGGCTACCACCATTGATGTCATTACTGTGTAGCCATTTTCTAGGAGTTTAAACATTCTATCACAAGAAAAGGCTCCCTAATGCTCAGGAATTCCTAGTTGAACTACTGAAACCTAGTTTCACTTCAGAAAGGAAGGAGGAGGCTCCTGTGATTATGAAAATGAACAAACTCACAATTCTCTAATAATCCTGAAACTAAAATCTTTACCCATGGCCAGGTTATGAAAGCTACAAACACCTGCTCGGAGGAGAGTCCTGGACCTGCTGTGCTGCTGGGACTGTACACAAGTCAAACTGCTGAGGGGCAAAGAGCTCCACAGTGCGTTTTCCAGAGGGGTTCATGGGACACTTTGGAGAGTCAGCTGGCTTTGAGTCCTCACTGTAACTGTAAATATTATTTACACCCCTACTATTTGGATTAGTTATAATGAACTCATTGATTCTTTAAAATGAACTTATTAAAAACTTTCATTTTGAGATTATAATATAATTAGGATTATTCCTTCTTTTTTAATCTTTCCAAACTCTCCCTTATTAAACCCACAGTCCTTCAAATTCAAGGACTTCATTAACTGTTACTTCAAAGATATGAGTTGCCTGTAGTTCTTCATGAAGAGGTGAGGCCTCCTGCTATTTTCCCTACCCTCTTTGGCAATGTGAACCTAAAACAAAACAAAACAAAAACAAACAGGAAAAGTATCAAAGAACACACTGTCAGAAGTAACAGCTTGGTTTCTAGAATATCATTCTTATCCAAAACAGATTTAAAAAGAAAAAACAATTGCTTCAAAATTTTTAATATAAATCTTATGTTTTTAAAATTGCTCACCAGTCCTTAATTCAAAGGGGTTGTCAGAGAAAATTGTACTTTATGTATTAATAAATATATAAATATTTACATAAAATCATGTGTAAATACATTTTTACATTTGTAAAATCATGTATAAAATATCTTTTAGATACCAATTAAGTCTCTGTTTTATTAATATGATTGAATATTAGTAAAGCATCTCCATCCCAGTACAAAATGTAGCTTTATGATTGTTTGTGCTGATTGGATGAGCATATGCTAGGATTATCATGTCCTATCGCATGCACATTTTGTCATCTCTCCCATTTAGAAAATAAGAGCTGAACTTGTTATTTTATTTCACTTTGTCATAAGCTTTTAGCATTTGCTGCTTAATTAAGATGGAAAGGTCAAAACTGACAGAGCTCACAGATTTTGTCATACAGCGAGCTATGCCATACAACTGGGTGTATACCTCCTATAAGGAGAAATTATATTTAAATTTTTAGATAACCTAGAGGCATACACAATCAATACTTTAAAATTTTTCAGACATGCAATGACCTTCAGAATACATCTGATAAAATAGACAGTAAAAAGAAAGACAAATAAATTAGAAGGTACCAACATCAGAATTTCCTGTGACTAATAATTTAGCTTCAACTGCACAGAAGTTCGTTTAGTTTATGACTGATTTAAATCCAGCAGATTAGATACAGAGAAGAAAATGGCTAAATCATATACAGTAGTGTGTTCATGAACTTCATGAAGAACAAGATTTTCCTATACAATTATTCCTAGCCTGAAAAATAAATAATTTGGGAGGTATAAGATCTTGAATAAAATAAACATGCCAAGATTTACGCCAAACTGAAAGCCCGAGTTTGATTTAAATATAAATTAGGTATTGGAAAATATAATTTTTATGAGAGAAGACCATGGTATATTTGATGACCATAGTACTATAAGGAGTTCCATTAGGAGACAGAGAGATGTCTATCACAGTGAAAGATAATCGCAAAGGAAACATTTCGCTCAACAACTGGGAACAAGGACATCAAATGCTACTGGTTATCTTGGAGCAAGAAAGAGACTATGGATAAAACTTTATATAATTTTTCTGAAGGAACAAGATCTGATCAACACCTTGATTAAAAACAGTGTTTCTTCTAAACCCATTATATAATGGTAGCATATTAAAATATAGTCTAGCAACAAGGAAAAACTAATACAAATAGCCATAGAGTCATTCTCTGCTCAAGCAAAACCAAACTGAACATATAGTAAAACATGATACTGAAAAATGTAAAAAAAAAAATGTTAAATAAAAATATTTTACTTTTTAAGAGTGAAAAAAATAAAGTTGGGTGGATGTGAAGGTAGGATAAATTCAGAGTATGGAAAAATATGATCAAAATATACTTTCTGAAATGAATTTTAATAAAATAAAAATGAATTTTAAAAGGAGGCTGGAGAATATCACCTAGCAGTTGGGGGCTCATCTAGCTTGACTATGGCTCTCTCTTTGGTCCTCAACATAACAAATGAATAAAAACCCTAAATAAATAAATGCATAAAGCCTTACCAAAAGTATAGTAAGAAAACAAAAGTAAACAACGACTGAAAAGATACATGATACATCTACAAAATACTTTCACTGAAATTTTCTAAATACATTAATCTATCAAGATCATGTTTAATATTAGGAAAAATAATGTGGGAATATTAAAACACGATAGAAGCTTAAATAAGGGTTAAGGAGACAGGGGGAGAGGAGATTGGTGTTGGATCACATCCAAACTAAACTATATAAAAAATATTGTGGACAAATGTCTACCTGATTATAAACTATTATGATTTATACTGTGAAAAAATTCAAATTATATTAAGGTAGGGGAGGTAAAAGTCTTTCAGAGACACAACTGCACTTCAGATTCCACCACAGGTCTACATGAATAGTCTACTAGACGGAATGGAAATTGATTGCCAATGAGGTGAGCATGGACCATAGGAATTGCACTTTAGAAATGCTGGAAGCATCAGAGGAGAATGAGTCTGGGAGCCTGACACTTCTAAAGATCAAGCCATTGAACTCAAGTTTTCATGCTGCGTGTTAATATGACTATTTCCCTCATTCCGCCATACTTCTTCTTTGGTAACATCCTCAAATCCTTAAAGTTAAAGGACAAATCCAAGAACCTTACAAAGCATCGTGAAAACTCATTAATACTGTAAGCATTAATGAAGACTTACCTTTGAGCCTATTCAAATTGAGTTCAGACTAACTATTCAGTATAACATTTTTCCCTTAAATTAAATATGACTTCTTTATAAATCAAATACTTTAGAATGGACATTTATTTTTACTTAAATTGAGGATGCTTTAATTTTTCTCATAATTTTATCTGTCCTGGAAAAGTAAATTTTGACGGGTTTTTTTTTTTTTAGATGTTTTCTTTATTTACAATATCTCCTTTCCCAGGTTCCCCTCAACAAAACAAAACAAAACAAAACAAAAAACTAAAAACAAACCCCTGTTCCCTCCCCCCTTCCCCTGCTCACCACCCCACCACATCCTGCTTACTGGCCCTGGCATTCCCCTACACTCGGGCATAGAACCTTCACAGGGCCAAGGGCCTCTCCTCCCATTGATGACCTCAAGAAGAAGGAAGACCAAAGTGTGGATACTTCATTCCTTCTTAAAAGGAGGAAGAAAATACCCATGGAAAGAGTTGTAGAGACTAACTATGGAGCAGAGACTAAAGAGAGGACAATTCAGAGACTGCTCCACCTGGGAATCCTTACCATATTCAGTCATCAAATCTAGACATTATTGTGGATGCCAGCAAGTGCTGGATGATGGGAGCTTGATATAGCTGACTCCTGAGAGGCTCTGACAGTACCCGACTAATACAGTAGTAGAGGCTCACAACCATCTATTGGACTGAGTACAGGGTCCCCAATGAAGGAGCTAGATAGAGAAAGGACCCAAGATGCTGGAGGGTTTGCAGCTCCTTAGGAGGAACAACAATATGAACGAACTAGTACCCTCAGCATGACATTTTTTGAACGCACTTGAGTTCTGTACAACATTTGTGGCTTTAAAATGCAATTCAGTGCTAATGAGAGAATGTGAATTAATAGATCCTTGAGAACAAATTAAAACGAAAATCAGATATATAGGCAAAGAGAAATGCAATTATACCAAACCTTATGTTAATAATACATATTAGTAAGAATAATTAAAACAGCAGTAATCTTAAGATTACAAACTCACTTTGTGTAATGGCAGAAGTAAAATTCCAAACTGATTGTGCACAAAAAAGTGAATTTCTTACCAAGATGTGGTAGTGCATTGTTTGTAAACCCAGACCTCGAAGGCTGAGGAAGGAAGATTGCCCTGAATTCAAGGCAAACATGCTATATTTAATGACTTACAGGAAACGTGTCAATATCCGAATCACAAATTAGGGAGGAGTGGAGATGAATTTTCATCCAGTACCATGGCTCCTCAGGCAAGGGATCACATTGAAAGACATTCTAGGTCTGTCTATATGATCTGGCTGAAAAGTAGACTTGCCCTGGATTACAGTAAGATGCATTACAGTATGATACAGACCAGACCCTAAAACACAACACACTTTTAATCCTCAAAGGTAAGTTTTGTAGAATAAACAGTACAAAGGGAGACAAAAAGAGGAAACGGTTTTACTAGGACAGGTTTACAGAGGCAGGTTGCAGGTGAAGATGGAATGACCCAGAGAATGAGAAAGAGCCCAAGGACTAGAACAGATGGCCAGAGTTGGTTTGATACTAAGCAAAGTAATTCAGTCCACAGATGAGAGAAGCCAGTTTGAATCAGTCAGCTTGGAGAGGAGTTTTGAGCCAAAACAGTTGAGTAGAACCAGACAGCCAGAGTTCAGAAAGAACTAGAAAGGGTGAGCTTACTTACCAGTAAGTATATTTAAGAACAATTAGGCTGAATAAAGTGTGGAAATAATTTATAAATTCAGTAATTTCTTTCTAAAAGAAAAAAAAAATTCCAGACATGGTGTGTGAAACCATAAGGTATTCTAACTTAGGCATAAGAGTATATTAATCCAAAACTCAGTTTTAATTACTTTCATAAACGAAGAAGATAAATGAATTAAATCTTTTTTTTTTTTTTTTTTTTTTTTTTTTTTTTTTTTTTTTTTTTTTTGATTTTCGAGACAGAGTTTCTCTGTGTTGTCCTGGCTGTCCTGGTTCTCACTCTGTAGACCAGGCTGGCCTCTCAAACTCAGAAATCCACCTGCCTCTGCCTCCCAGGCATTGGGATTAAAGGTGTGCACCACCACCACCGTCTGTCGAATTAAAAGTTAAAAATGATTGGCATAGGGAGAATGCTCAGTGGGAAAGATCAACTGTTTTACAAGAGACACTGAGTTCAGATCCCCAGCATGACATAAAACTCAGGCATGGATCTAAAGGAAGAGAGTAGGACAGAAATATGAGTGTATATGAGGTTTGCTAGCCAGGCAACCCTGTGAAAAGAAGTCAGCAAGCTCCAACTTCAGATAAGAGACTCTGTGAAGGGACAGGATGGAGCAGAGACTGACAGAATAGCCAATGAGTAACTGATTCAACTAGAGAAGCCTCCCATGGGCAAGCACCAATCCCCGACACTGTTAATTGTAGTCAGTTATGCTTGAAGACTGGAGTCTAGCATAGCAGTCCTGTGAGAGGATCCACCCAGCAGCTGACACAGATGGATACAGATATCCACCACAACCAAACTGTGGATGGACCCTGACAAAGGATTGCAGCTGCCCCCCAGATGGAACAGAAACTCCACAGGAAGACCAAGAGAGTCAACTAATCTGGATCCTTGTAGCTCTCAGAGACGAAACCACCAACCAAAGAGCATATACAGGCTGGACATAGTCTTCCCTGCACCTGTGTAGCAAATGTGCAGATTGGTCTTCATTTGGGCCCAAACAGCTGGAGTCGGGGCTATCCCAAAAGCTCTTTTCTGTCCAAGGGATATATTCTTCTAACTGGACTACCTTATCTGACCTCAGCGGGAGACAATGTGCCTAGCCCAGCAGAAACTTGATGTACCAGGGTGGGAGAGACCTATAGGGTTGCCACCTTCTCAGAGGAGAAGGAGAGGGAAGAGGATTGTAGAAGGGGTGACTAGGAAGGAGGTAGTGAGTGGGGTGTAAAGTGAATACATAAAATTAATTAATTGATTGATTAAAAGGAGAGTCCATGTTAAAGAAAAAAGACAGGCAGCAATAACAAAATTCCAGTAGTCCTCTTTACAATTACACAGAGCAGGGTGGTGGTGGTGTACGCCTTTAATCCCAGCACTTCGGAGGCAAAGGCAGGCAGATTTCTGAGTTTGAGGTCAGCCTGGTCTAGAGAGTGAGTTCCAGGACAGCCAGGGCTACACAGAGAAACTCTGTCTAGAAAAAACAAAACAAAATAATGATGATGATAATAATAATAATAATAATACAATTACATAGACGGATGCACACATGTATATAACACAGACATGCATATACATATTTGCTTATAACACACACTCATATGATGGCTTGTGAACAATTACAAATGCTCAATACTCTCCTGCAATTACTATGCTTGATAAAAAATTTTCATGATGTCTTTGAATTGAGAGCATTGAACACTGAATGAAACTCCTTGAGGTTTTCTTTTACTAAATGGACTTAACCTCTGAGGAAAATATCATTTAAAGCAATAAAAACAAAATTAAAAACTTTATGTTACGTATAAAAAACTCAAATAATTTAATTTAGTCAAGATAACAGCCTTCATAATACAAAAGAGCAAACAAAATAAATGGGTGGAGACAGTAACCTGTAAATATAAATTGTTTATCAGGTGGCTGACGGGCTCAGTTTCAAAACATAAATAATGTGTGGCTCAAAGGGAAAAGTCATGGCCCATTGGAATCCAAGATTAAATGAGAAGTGAAATGTAAAAGAATATTGTATGTTCTGAAGGTGTAACTTTTATTCCTTATAAGTTACTATCATCTCAGAGGGTTTCTGGTGAATAAACACCCTTTCTAGATCTTTCTGAACTCTGGGAGGCTGGCTCAAGTCAGCTGTTCTTACTCAAATCTATACTCCAAGTTGACTGATTCTAACTGGCTTGTATTGTCTTTGGACTGAATTGTTCTGTTTGGCCTCAAATGGCAATCCCTGGATTTTTTTGGTTCCATCATATTCTATAATCCCTTCCCCTTTCTTTCTGTGTGCTCACTGCTCTCCTAAGTCACCATTCTTCCTTGTTTCTTCTCTTGAGAATTAAACATATTCTATCTCTGACTCATTCTGTCAAATATTTTGTTGATATACTACTTTGCCCATTAATTACATGTCACTTTCAAAATTAGTTTTTTTGTTTTTTTTTTGTTTTGTTTTGTTTTGTTTCAGAAACTAACTTAATGTACATAGCTTGGAATTAAAGGCATGCACTAAGGATATATTTGTATTCGAGCCAGAGTGAATAAAAGTGTATACTATGGGAGTGTCTGTATTCTAGTCAGATCACAGAGAACAAGGTCTTTGGATATGACCTCTTACTACAGCAGCCATGTTGCTTTATTAGAAATCCTCTAAAACATTCAAATTGGAATAAAAGTCTAGGTCACTTATAAGTTTAAAGAATTTAAGAGAATCAAGACCCCAGAAGGAAATAAAATAAATATATATTGCAGTGAAGTACTGTTTTCAAAACCTGAATTTCTCCATTAGTAAAAGTTGTAGAGAAAAGGATTGGAAGAAAGAATGACAGATTAATATTATTTCTGAAATTATATGGACTATGTAAACATATAATTTAGAAAGAAAAAATAATGCCTATGAAAGTTTTTGAAAATCAATTACTATCATGACATCCTTCAGAATATTTTACTCCTGGGAAATTGTTGAAGAATTAGAGTTTTATAGAAAGTCAGGACAAAATGTATGTTTGAAATAAATTTTAGAACTCCAAAATGAAGATTATAGAATTCTATTTATGCTAGATTTTTAATATGTTAAAATCTCTGACTCGGGGGTAAATAACAGAAATGTTTCTTCTCAACTCGAGAAGTAATTTCTTTGTGATTATCTCCTCTAATTTGAAAGGAAGTGTCATTCTCTTATTTCATTAAGCTGTCATAAACTCATAGAATGGGTTAAATATATTTCATAACAAAATTGGCCCTAAGTTCAAGTTTGTGTAGAATAACAAATGTAAACTTTGTCTTCTGAGAATGAGGCAAACACACAACTATTTATATCATGCACTTGTAATATATTAGAGAATGTGAAAAATGCATCAACAAGAAGCTGACAGAGTCTTTATAATACAGTATTTTACAGGAATATAGTTATATAGATTACAATCCTGTATTCATAAATACAGTATATGAAAATAAATTACAAATTACAAAAACAACAAAATAGGCAGAGCAAGAAAGAAAACAAATATAAATGTTTGATTTGTGCATGCCACAGATTTTACACAATTTCATTATCATATAAATAGCTTGCATATATAATCCTCCATCCGTTAATTCTGATAAATGCAAGAGTAAAAATTAAGATGAATAGAGTTTCCTGTGAGAGATTTGCTGCACGTCTGCTGGTAGCACTTCTCAGCATGTTTATGTTGCTCTCTGAGAAACTTTGTGCATTCCATTACTGATTTACAATATCTGCTTGCTTGTGCTTTTATAGACTGCTAAACTCTGTAAAATTGCTATTTTATTCTTAACTTTTGATGCTTATATTTTGCCAGTTGTGAATCTTTAATTTTGCTGATCTTACAAGAGCAAATGAAACATTCAAAGACAAAAATTAAAAATGCAAATATTCATTACACTCTCCCATAATCTACTGTTATACTGTCATCTTCCTTATTAATATAATAATTCATGTTTTTTATCCCATTAAATTAGTCCTTTGTGAAGTTGATGAACATTTATCACATGTCCTTCATGCACTGGCAGTTCAACAATAGAGAAAAGTTCAAGGAAACTATAATTCATTCATTAGACTCAGAATTATTTACTACTTACAAAAATTTATGTAAAAAAAGTAATTGCAGCTGGGTAGCACACACCTTTAATCCCAGCACTTGGGAGGCAGAGGCAGGCAGATTTCTGAGTTCAAGGCCATCCTGTTCTACAGAGTGAGTTGCAGGACAGCCTGAGGTATACAGAGAAACCCTGTCTCAACAACAACAACAACAACAACAACAACAACAACAAAAGTAATTGTAATAATTCCCATCATAAAAGCAAGTTGGTTCAATTATTGGAACCAACTTTCCTTGAGTATAAATTCACCTGGAAAAAAAAATACAGTGACCATCAGAGATCAGTTAAGATCAGGATTTCTTGGTGTTCATGTAGATTTAGAGAAAAATGAAAGATTTTTATATAAAGTATATACTTTGCAAGAAAACATGTGATGTCTGTGTAACTTGAAAGAGTAAAGTCTGTTGAAATATTGGATACTAGAGTATATACCACTAGAGACTAGGCTTGGGATTCTAGTGTATATGAGATTGCAAAGGCTTATGTATTCAGACTTGAAGAATTATATACACATTTATAAGAAACGATAGACAGTGGAACATTTTAAACGGAAAATGCAGCCTCATTATATGTACAAATTGATGAAATAAACAAATTTCCTGTAAATGTTTTTGGAGATACTACTGCAACCTAAACAAACAAACAAAAATTCACACTAAATGATAGAGTACTTTAAATAAACAAAATGATTCCAGAATTGTCTTAGTCAGGGTTTCTATTCCTGCACAAACATCATGACCAAGAAGCAAGTTGGGGAGGAAAGGATTTATTTGGCTTACTTCCATATTGCTATTTATCACCAAGGAAGAAGTCAGGACTGGAACTCAAGCAGGTCAGAAAGCAGGAGCTGATGCAGAGGCCATGGAGAGATGTTCCTTCCTGGCTTGCTTCCCATAGCTTGCTCAGCCTGCTCTCTTATAGAACTCAAGACATCCAGTCCAGGGATGGCACCACCCACAAGAGGCCCTACCCCCTTGGCCACTAATTGAGAAAATGCCCCACAGCTGGATCTCATGGAGGCACTTCCCCAACTGAAGCTCCCTCCTCTGTGATAACTGCAGCCTCTGTCAAGTTGACACTCAAAACTAGCCAGTACAATTGACCCCTTGTCAACTTGGCACACAAACACATCACTATTAAGTCTCAACCTTTATGTTCTTATTCATCCCCAAGATCTAAAGTCCCACAGTCTTTACATATTAAAAGTTCAATCAATTTTAAATGTCCAAAATTCAAAGTCTCTTAACTGTGGGCTCCACTAAAATACATTCTTCCTTCAAGAGGGAAAAATATCAGGGCACTGTCACAATCAAAAGCAAAACCAATGTCTGGGATCCAACTCACGATCTTCTGGGCTCCTCCAAGGGCTTGAGTCACCTCTCCAGCTCTGCCCTTTGTAGCACACACATCTTGTCTTCTGGGCTCCAGATGCCTGTACTTCACTGCTGCTGCTGTCCTTGGTGGTCACTGCATGGTCCTGGCATTCCCAAAACACTGCTGTAACTAGGCTTTACCAATAGCCTCTCATAGACTGTCTTTTACGGGTGCCAAGCCTCAACTCCTTTGCATGACACCTTCAGTCCTGGACCATCAATTGCAAACTGAGGCTGCACCTTCACCAATGGCCTTCCATGGCCTCTCACTGTGCCAAGCCTCAGCTGCTCCTCATGACCCCTTCGTGCTGTCAAAACCAGTGCCACCTGGGTAACTCTTACACATTACCAAGTCCTGCTGCAGCACAAGGTACAACCTTGGCTATCTCTGGAACATAACCTCTTTGTGCTCTCAGAAAACACTTCCTAGAAGATGTCACCTCAGTGATGCTGGTCTCTTCTTAATCATTGTTAATTTCTTAGCTCCAGCTAGCCAGCATCAATAGTCCCAGTAATGCAAAGTTCTCTCTTTAGTAATTCTGGTATCTTGTTAATCACAGCTGATACTTCAGCTCCAGCTAACCAGAACCACAGAATCTTCACAATCAAAACAACATAGCCCTGATAAGAGTCTTTAATCTTCCCTCTGAAATTTCACAAGCCAGGCCTCCATCTCTGCACTGTTCTCAACATGATCTTCCAAGCTCCTACAGAATATCCCATGGAGTTCTTAACAGCCAGTGGCTCTTCTAGCTCAAAGTTCCAAAGTCCTTCCACAGTCCTCCCCAAAACATGGTCAGGTTGTCACAGGAATACCCCACTATGCTGGTACCAGTTTGTCTTAGTCAGGGTTTCTATTCCTGCACAAACATCATGACCAAGAAGCAAGTTGGGGAGGAAAGGGTTTACTGAGCTTACTTCCACATTGCTATTGATCACCAGAGGAAGCCAGCAAGGAACATCTCTCCATGGCCTCTGCATCAGCTCCTGCTTCCTGACCTGCTTGAGTTCCAGTCCTGACTTCCTCTGGTGATCAATAGCCATGTGGAAGTAAGCTCAATAAACCCTTTCCTCCCCAACTTGCTTCTTGGTCATGATGTTTGTGAAGGAATAGAAACCTTGACTAAGACAAGTATTAAAAGCTAATTAGTTCATACATGTATTGTTTTTTATAGCTGAGTAGTACTCCATTGTGTGGTTGTACTGCAGTGTAAAGGAATACCAGGGTCAGGAGGTAGGAGAGGGTAGGTTGTTGAGCAGGGGGAGGGAGGAGAAACAGGGTTTTTTTGGTTTTGATTTTTGGTTTTTGTTTTTTTGTTTTTTTTTTTTCAGAGGTAAACCAGGAAAGGAGATATCATATGACATGTAAATAAAGAAAATATCTAATAATAGTAATAAAGCTAATTATTTCATCTAGGGTCCCTCCCTTTGAGTTCTGGGATTCTCTCACCTCCCAGGTCTCTGGTACATTCTGGAAATCCCCTCTCCCAACCTCCTACCTCCCAATGTTGCCTGTTTCCACTCTTTCTGCTGGTGCGCTCAGGGCTTCAGTCATTTTCCCCACCCAATACCAGATCATGTTCTCCTCCCCATCTCCCTCTCCCTGTCCCCTTTTCGTTCCAGGTCTTTCCCTCCTTTCTGGTTGCTTTCTTTTCCCTCACAAGTGGGACTGAGGCATCCTCACTTGGGCGCTTCAGCTTGTTGAGCTTTTTGAGTTCTGTGGACTGTATCTTGCATATTTTGTACTTTTTTGTTTGTTTGTTTGTTTGTTTGTTTGGATAATATCCACTTATTAATGAGTACATACCATGCATGTCCTTTTGGGTCTGAGTTACCTCACTCAGGATGATATTTTCTAGTTCCATCCATTTACCTGAAAAACTCATAATGTCCTTGTTCTTAATAGCTGAGTAGTATTCCATTGTCTAAATTAACAACATTTTCTGTATCAGTGGGATGAGGGAACTTGTAGAGCCCACCTGCAGCAGAAAAACAAGGCATCAAGTGAGAGATGGAGTTGCTAGCTAACAGTTAAAACTCTGACCTATAATTGTTCCTATCTGAAAGAACTGCAGGGATGGAAATGGAGAGGAGCCTGAGGAAAAGAAGGTCCAGCAACAGGCCCAAAGTGGGATCCAGCTCAAGGCAGAGGTTCCAAGACTTGACACTATTACTGAGGCTGCAGAGCACTCACAAAAAGGGACCTATCATGGCTACCCTCCAGAAGACCCAACAAGCAGTTGAAAGAGTCAGATGGAAGATACTTGCATTGAACCAATGGATAGAAGCTACTGAAGCCTGTGGTTGAACTAGGGAAAGGCTGGAAGAAGCTGAGGAAGAGGGTGACCCTGTAGGAGGACAAGCAGTCTCAATTAATTTGGACCCCAGAGATCTCTCAGACACTGGATCATCAACCAGGCAGCATACACCGGCTGATATGAGGCCCCCAGCACATATACAGCAAAGGACTGCTGGGTCTGGGTTCAATAAGAGAAGTTGCACCTAACCCTCAAGAGACTGGAGGCCCCAGGAACTTTAGAGTTCTGGTGGGGGCATCCTTATGGTGACAGCGGGGCAGAGAGGAGGTATGGGATATGGAACAGTCAAAGGGTGGACCAGGAGAGGAATTAAATCTGGAGTGTAAAAAAATAAAATAAAATTTAATAAAAAAATAAAATAAAAACTATTTATTTGGATGAATAGAAACTCAGATACTTCCTAGTTTTTATTAAATGGTATTCCTGTGCTAGATAACTAAATTTTTCATAAATGAATTCTAAAAATGACAATTATGCTTATGAATTCTTTCAGTAATATTGACTTTATTTTATTCATATCCTCATTATTTTACAGATCATCCCTTTCAGGCATATTTGCATTATTTATAATTTTTCTCTTTACATAATAATATTTTAAATTGTCAATAGCTTGCATTAATTTAAGCTAAACCTCAAAAGAAATAAAGCATAAAAACCATTTCGCAATTGGAATACTTCTCTGTTTTCTTACTTGGAAAATTGTATTAATTTTTTTATTAAAAAAATCATATGGTATATTCTGATCCTGGTTTCCCCTTTGCCAATTCCTTAGATATTCAACACCTTCCCACCCACAAAACTCCATTCTGTGTCTCTATGTCTTGTCTGTCTCTCTCTGTGTCTCTATATGTCTCTCTGTGTCTCTGTCTCTCTGTCTGTCAGTTTGTCTCATATACACACACATGCAAAAAAAACAAAAAACAAAGAGAAACCATATTTTAAAAACTTAAAACACAAACACACACCCAAAATCCATAAAACACAAAATTGTAAGCCTTAATAGGTGAGCAAAATTCCAACAAGACAAATTGTCTAAGTAAAGCAATAAGGTACAAAAAATTATACAAAAATAACTTGGAGTTTGTTTTGAATTGGTCATCTAGTATTAGGCATGGGCCCTATCATGAAGTGTGGTTAATATAAACAATGAGACCCCAGTGGGGAAAACTTCTTTCCTTTGAAACTGAAAACCATTTGGACATACCTTCCTGGTTAGAAATGGGAAGCCATGTGCACTTATCCTTGTAGTTTCCTAGAATATATTTGCTCTCTCTTTCCCAATTTCTCCTTTTTGCCAACCTTTCTGCGCTTCCATTCCTCTTCTCTCCTGCCCCCCTTTCTTTTCCCATGGAGTCCAGGTTGTGTCCCTCAGAGATTTGAGGGTGTGGAACCTGCCCTGGTGTTTGTTCAATCTACCCTGGGTTCTATTATTGAAGAAACCTTACTCTCCCTCGGCCACCAGAAAACGAATGCCAGTAACTCATTATCTAGTAGTGAGATTTTGTGTCTTTCCACTTCTGTGCCACAATTTAATCTATTGCTCAAACTCATCTTGTTCAGGATGCCACATTGACTGAATTCATATGTGCAGTTATCTTATTGTATCAGAATGTTGTTTCTTTTATTGATTGACCACCACTAGCTCTTAAACCCTTTCTGTCTCAACTATGCAAAGACTTGATCTTTGAATGGAAGAATGTGATACTTGTGTTCAACTTAGAGATGACCACTCTTTTATTCTCTCCAAGTAAACTAGTTGGTATTCTCTGTGATAATTCTCACTGGCTTCAAGGGGAAGCTTCTCTGATAGGTATTTTGGAGATATTCTGATATGCAAGTATATCAAAAAGAAAGTAGGAACTGTTTATGAAATTTAGGCAACAAGTATTCCCAATGTGGAACCCATTTTCAAATCTTCCAATCTTTGTTTTCCAATCCTGAATTTATACACATTTACATTTTGCCACTTACCTCCAGTTTATTTTTTCATAGGATTCAGCATCAGAGGAGTTTATATAATTTTGACTATTGATTCCACTTTGTATAAGCCTATGGGGGGCCACTTTCTTTCAAACAACCATGATATCTATTATGGAAATCCCTTCCCATGTATCCTTCCCCTTTATGCAATGCTAACATTCTTTCCTTTCAACATCATTTCTTCCATATTTTTTATATGTGTTTATAACCTGAGCTTCACTAAGTATAATTATCAGGTTTTTCCTGATATTTATATCTATTTACATACAAAATTATCATTTCATTCTATTTTTGTAGATGAAGATACTTTAATCAATTGTGTGTATTTGGTGGAGGTGGGCTAGTATTATAAATAATTAAGTTGATCAACTTGTGGAAATAAAATTAAAGCATCTTTACTCAGTGGTTTATGCTTTGGTTCTGCCATGATTTGCCTCCATTTTGGATTGTATAACCTACTGGCCAAATCAACATTTTTCTCCATCATTAAATTTAGTCAGTACTTGATTGCAAATACAAAAAGGTAAGCTACAACACATCTCAGATAGAAAAGTATTTCAACAGTTAACTAATATGGTTTCTCTTTTAAGATATAAAAATACTTTATTATGCCAGGCACTGGTGGCTCACGCCTTTAATCCCAGCACTTGGGAGGCAGAGGAAGGCGGATTTCTGAGTTCGAGGCCACCCTGGTCTACAGAGTGAGTTCTAGAACAGCCAGGTCTACACGGAGAAACTCTGTCTAGAAAAACCAAAAAAAGAAAATAAAAAACCAAAAACCTTTTATTATGATATAGTTATTTTAGGAGAATTTATTGTATGAAATACGCATTGCTTAAAGGATAACCAAAATTTGACACCACTATGTAACGTATAATTTGCAAAGCTTATGTTAATAACTATTATGAAATTACATAGAATATTCTTACTTTTAGTCAAAACCCCATTGCAGATATGTCAAAGACCTTAGAGTTACTTAATTCTCTCATTTGACTAAGATAATCAAAATGCTTTCAACATTTATTCTTAAACCATATAAAATTCTACTCTTAGGGGAATGCCAGAGCCAATAATTGGGAGATGGTGGGGTGGCAGGCATGGGGAAGGGGGAGGCAACAGGGGTTTGTTCTTGTTGTTTTTGTTTGTTTGTTTGTTTGTTTTTTGGAGGGGAAACTGGGAAAGGAGAAATTTACATGTAAATAAAGAAAATATCTAATAAAAAATAAATGTAAAAAAAATTAATTTCCAAATCTTATTTCTACAATAAATGGTGATGAATGAAAAGACCCTTTTTTTTCTATTAAGGAACTAATAATAAGGGATAGTTGAATGATCAGCCATAAACAAGTTATTTATATTAGTTCCTTAAGGTTCAATGATTATCAAGGAAGAACACTTGGAAGAAACATAAAATCGAAAGGTTAGGGAAGATGTGTTAAATACCATCTTAAAGACAGAAGCAGCCTTTGAAATCACTGCTGCCATTAGATTTCCCCAAAGTTGGCTATGTGTACAGACAACTGAGGATGAACAAGTAGCTATTCGAGTGTCTGAAAAGTTTCCTCAGTAGACATAAGTTTTTGAACACTTAGTCCCATGCGCATGCTAATACAGAGAAATGGTATAGTCTTTTTGCAGAAACAACATCACTAGGGGCATATTTGAGAGTTTATAATCTCACTTTAGACTCAGTCCTTTGTCTCTGCTTCATGATTACAGTTGAGGATGTGATTTTCCTGATTTCCTCTCCTACCACCATACCAGCAGCTTGCTGCCATGCATCTTTGCCATGGCTCTTAGATCTCTTGAATCATAAGCAAAATCATAATCTTTATTCCATAAACTGCATTCAGTAATGATATTTTATCACAGTAACTGAAAAGTAAAAGGGCAGATCTGCCTCTCATGAGTTATTAACCTCTGATGGATTCTAAAAGAAAGTAGATCATTACTCAGATGTGCATCCAACCATGAGCCCATCAGAATCCATTGAATAGTTACATATTCATAATCACTCAGAATGCCCCACTTAAACTCAGATCACATGTAAAGAGCAAAATGAAATTAACATGGGAAAGGTGTCTTTGACAGAAGGGTTTTAAGGAGTGTTTGGAGGGATATACAAGAGAACAGGTGTAGTCAGAATTCACTATACACATGGATTAAATTGTTGAAAATGTGCTCAATTAATTACAAAAAAAAACAATAAAAGCTTTGTGTGTTTTAAATGTATGATTTTGTATTATCCTGCATTTAATTCATAGACGACCTTGGGCATGTGGATGAAAGAGAAAGAAGAGCATGTTTGCATCCTTGAGGCTCAGTGTTTCCTTTCTTCATTAAAAGAGGATTTTATATATTTCATAATTTTTATTTATTTCTTTCTCTTTAATTTTATTATTCCTACCTGTTTGCTTATTGATTTGTTTTTAAGATAGTGTCTCATTATAGCCTTATCTTACCTTAAACTCATGAATTTGTTATATGAATAAGGATGAGCTTGGATCCACAGGAAGCCACCATTTTAGTGTTTGGATCACAGAAATGCATCACTATGTCTAGTTTATTGGATACTGAAAACTGTCTTACTATTATGAGATTGTTCCAATTTCTTTATGAATGCACTTAGTGCTATGGTCTTTCCTCTTCACATTACTTTTATTGTGGTCTACAAGTTTGGCTACATTCTGCCTTCATTTTCATTGTTTTCTAGAAAGTCTTTCATTTCTTTCTTAATGTTTTTCTTTGATCCAGTATTCATTGGGTAGATAGTTGTTCATTTTCCATGAGTTTGTAGGCTTTCTATTGCTTCTTTTCTTGTTGAGTTCATGCTTTACTCCATGGTGATCTGGTAAGATACAAAAGTGTTATTTCAATGTTATTGTATCTGTTGAGGCTTGCTTTGTGACTGACTACATGGTCAATTTTGAAGAAGGTTTTGTTTAATGCTGAGATGCTGAGAAGACTGTCTATTCTTTTTTTGTTTTTTGGGGGGGGGGTTGTAGTTTTTTTGTTTTTTTGTTTTGTTTTGTTTGGGGGGGGTTGCTGTTTGTTTGTTTGTTTTTCGAGACAGAGTTTCTCTGTATAGTCCTGGCTGTCCTGGAACTCACTCTGTAGACCAGGCTGGCTTCGAACTCAGAAATCTGCCTGCCTCTGCCTCCCAAGTGCTGGGATTAAAAGTGTGAGCCACCACCACCAGAAAAGACTGTCTATCCATTTGTTTTTGGGTGAAATGTTCTGGAGATATGTTAGGTCCATTTGAATCATAATATATGTCAGTTTCATTATTTCTGTGTTTAGTTTCTGTCTTGATTACCTGTCCATTGCTGAGATAGGGGAGTTGAAGTCTTCCCCATGTTAATGTGTAAGGTTCAATGTGTGTTTTAACTTTTAGCAACATTTCTTTTATGAATGAGGGTGTCCTTGTATTTGGATACAGATGTTCAGAATTAAGAAATCATCTTGGTGGATAAAGGGTCCTTCATCTCTTTGGTTACTTTTGTTTGAAAGTCTATTTTATTACAGAACAGAATAGCTATTTTAGCTTGATCTTGGATTTGTTTGCTTGGAAAACTTTTTCGAGTCCTTTACTCTGAGGTAATATTATTCTTTGTTGCCAAGGTGTGTTTCATGTATGCAATAGAAGGATGGATCGCTTTTACACATCCACTATGTTAGCCTGTTGCTTCTTATTTACGAGTTCTGTACATTTATCTTGAGAGATACAAATGACCATTGATTGTTCATTGCTAGCTTTTTGACATTGGTGTCATTAGAGTATGAGTTTATGTGTATATGTGTGATGATTCTATATTTGTTTTATTTGTGTGGAATTATTTCTTTAGATTTTGATTAGTGGAAAGATATTGTTTAAAGTTAGTTTTACCATGGAATATCTTGCTTTCTCCATCTCTGGTGTTTGAAAGTTTTATTGGGTATGGTAGTCTAGGGTGATATTCTGTTGCCTCTTTGAGTCTACAAGACAGCAGTCCACGTTCTTCTGGGCATTAGGAAATCTGTGGAAAATTCAAATATAATTCTAATACATGTGACTTTATGTTATTTGCCATTTTCCATTGCAAGTTATAGTAGTCTTTCTTTGTTCTGCACATTTAGTGTGCCAATTATTATGTTGGAGGAGGATTTCCTTTTCTAGTCCATTCTATTTGGTGTTCTATAATCTTCTTGTACTTTTATTTACATCTCTTTCTTCAGGTTGGGGAAATTTTCCTTTATGACTTTTGAACGTATTTACTGAGTCTTTGACCATGGAATTTTCTTCTTCATATATTCCTGTTATTCTTAGGTTCTATCTTTTCACAGTGTCCCATATTTCTTGGATGTTTTGTATGGTGAATGTTTTTATGTGTGGCATTTTTTTAAACTAATGAGTGAAGAATTTTTTCTATATCTTTTGTCTCTTGTGTTGGTGACACTTGTATTTTTAGTTGCTCGTCCCTCTAGTAGGTGTTCCTTCTTGAGGAGTGCCTCAGTTGTACTTTGTTTACTTGTTTTGATTACTTCTATTTAACTTTCAGGTCTTGAGCAGTTTTATTCTTTTCCTTCACCTATTTAATTATGTTTTCCTGTATTTCTTTATACTTATTCATTTCTTCTTTAAAAGAACATACTTGCTTAATTTTATTCTCCTGTATTTCTTTTTTTTTAATTTGGTTTTTTCTTTGAAGTCTATCATCTTCATATGATAGATTTAAGGTCATTTTCTTGATTTTCAAGTGTTTTAGGATATCCAACACTTGCTGTATTATGATAGCTGGTTTCTGGTGGTGCCAAATTGACTTGGCTTTTGTTGAATTTGTTTTTATGTTTGTCCTTAGCCATCTCATTATCTCTGCTGTTTGCAGGAGAAGGAAGGAGAAGGAGAAGGAAAGAGAAGGAGAAGAAAAGAAACTAGACATCAACAATTCAAATATTCCAATTAAACAATGGGGTATATATCTAAACAGACTATTATCAAAAGAGAAATCTGTAATGGCTGAAAGTACTAAAAGAAAGGTTCAATGTCCTTAATCATCAAGGAAATCCAAATTCAAACAATTCTGAGGTTTTATTGCATACCTGTCAGAATGGTTAAAATAAAAATTTCAATGGACAGTTCATGCTGGTACAGATATGGAGTAAGGGCAACTCTCATCCAGTGTTGGAAGTGCAAACTTGTATAGCCATTTTGAAAATCAATGTAACTTTCTCAAGAAATTGGGAATATATTTACTTCTAGACTCAACAATACCTCTCCTAGTATGTGCTCAAAGGACACGCTGCCATATGTCATACCACAACTTTGTTCATAGCAGCTTTAGTCCTAATAGCTAAAACCTAGAAACAACCTAGATGTTCCTCATCTGCAGAATTGGTAGAGTAAATGCACATTTACACGATGGAGTATTACTTGGATATTTAAAAAAAGACATCATCAAATTTGAAGGCAAATGGATGGAACTAGAAAAGATTTTCCTGAGTGAATTAACCTAGGCACAGAAAAACAAATATGGTATGTACTTACTTTTAAGTGGGTATTAGCCATAAAGTACAGGATAACCATGCTATAATCCACACACACAAAGAAACTAAGTACCTTCTTGGCATCCTCAATAGTGAAAGAACCTGATACAGTGTCTCCTGAGAGGCTCTGCCAGATCCTAACTGATACAGATGGGAATGCTTGCAGCCAACCATGGGACTGAGCACAGGTATCCCAATGGAGGAGTTAGGGGAAGGACTGAGGAGCTAAAGGGGCCTTATCTGGAATCAATGGGAGGGTAAGCCCTGAGTCCTATGAAGGCTTGATGCCCTGGTATAGAGGAATTGTAGGGTGGTGAGGTGAGAGTGGGTAAGTGGGTGGGGCACCCTCATAGAAGCGGGATAAGGGGACATGGGAGAGGGAGTTTGCAGAGGGGAAACCAGGGAAGGTGATAACATTTGAAATGTATATAATACAACATCCAATTAAAACACTATTTACAAAGCAAGAAAGCAAGAAAGCAAGCAAGAAAGCAAGAAAGCAAGAAAACAAGAAAGCAAGAAAGCAAGAAAACAAGAAAGCGAGAAAGCGAGAAAGCAAGAAGAAAGCGAGAAAGCGAGAAAGCGAGAAAGCGAGAAAGAAAGAAAGAGAGAGAGAAAGAAAGAAAGAAAGAAAGAAAGAAAGAAAGAAAGAAAGAAAGAAAGAAACTAAGTGCCAAGGAGTACCCCAAAGAGAATGCTTGAATATAACTGAGAAGAAGTAGAATATATGTTGTGGGCAAGTGTGAGTAGAGGTGTGGCAGGAGTGTGTGTGTGTGGGGGGGGGGGGCGATGGGAACAGAAGGATAAGGTCCTGGAGGATAGAACTGAGAGTACTGGGAGAGACAACTAGAGTCAGGGTAGAGTATATTCCAGGGATTAGCTAGTACCATGAGTAGCCCCTGCAATCTATAAGTCCTGGCAATTGTGGCTATGGAACTTGAACTGACTATCTCTTGTAACCAGTCAAGACTTCCAGTAGAGGAACTGGGACACCAATCCACCCACAAAACCCAATTTTGTCTGCTCTACAAGATATGCACGAGTAAAACAAATTGAGGGAGTCATCAACTAATGACTGGTCTAGTTTGAGATTTATGGTGTGAGATGGAACACACCTCTTCCACTACTACTGATATTCTACTACACTTGCTGAAAGTAACCTGGCCTTTACCTCTCCAGAGAGGCTTCGCCTAACAACTGACGGAAAGAGATGCAAAGAGCCACAGGTAAGCATTCAGTGGTAGAGGTTGGGAAATCCTGTAGAAGAGGGAGATGAATGATTGTAGGAGACAGAGAAGTCAAGGACACTACAGTAAAGCCTACAAAATTAACTATCCTGGGTCCAAATGGGCTTACAGAGACTGAATCACCAAGCAGAGAGCCTGCCTGTGACTGACAAGGGTTCTGTGCACATTTGTTGTAGTTGTGTAGTTCAGTCTGTATGTGGGATTCTTAACTGCTGAAGGAGTAGTGTATTGGATTCTTTTTTTTTTTTTTTTTTTTTTTGATCTTTTTATTTGGACCTTTTCCTCCTTCTAAGCTATATAGTCTAGCTTCAGTACGAAAAGATACATCTCGCTTTACTGCAACTGCACACACCAGGGCTGGTTAATATCCATGGGAGGCCTCCCCTTTTCTGAAGAGAAATGGAGGAGGAGACGATTTGGAGGGTTCAGTATTAAGGAGTGGGAGTAGAGAGAGATGGTAAACTGAGGAAAGGACAATTAACTAAAATTAATTAAAGAAAAAATTCATCTTTTAACTACCTCTTTGAATTTCATTCTATTTATGTGATAAATTAATTTGGTCAAAACAAGTTGGAGCTGGGATTTATTATGTGTCCATATCAAAGTCATACTCTATACTAAAGGTAGGCATGACAGGAACTCAAAAACAGAACTTAGAAATAGGAACTCTGGATAAATAGATAAACTGGTTCAATGCCAGTTAGCTTTCTTATAGAGGTCAGGGCCTCCTGGCCAGATATAGAGCCTCCTATGTTAAATAATATTTAAAATAACCTTCATTGTAGGAGCTGAAGGGGTTTGAAACCTCATAGGAAGAACAACAATATCAACCAGGCAGACCCCCAAAGCTTCAAGGTACTAAACCACCAACCAAAGAGTACACATGCAGAGACCCATGGCTCCAGTTGCATATGTAGCAGAGGATAGCCTTGTCAGACATCAATGGGAGGAGAGGTCTTTGGTCCCTTGGAGGCTTGATGACCCAGCATAGGGGAACTCTAGGATGCTGAGGCAGGAGTGGGTGGGCGGGTAGGGTAGCACCCTCATAGAGGCAGGGAGAGGGAGGAGAGGTTAGAGGGCTTATGGAAGGGAAACTGGAAAGGGGGATAACATTTGAAATGTAAATAAATAAAATAACCAAGATATAAAAAATATAAAAATAAAATAAAATAAATAAAGTAACCTTGAACAGATATGCCTGAAAGCCAAATTGAACTAAGTAATTTCTTAATCAGGTTGTTCTTCTGAGATGGTTTTGATGTTATCAAATTGACAAATAAGTCCATTTAACTGGAATCTTAGTCAAAGAAAAAGTCTTGTATATTTCAGTACATATATAACTAGAAGCTAACACAGTACTTGAAGATATTAAATTATTTGAAATTGAAGGAAAAGTTTATAGGATAATTTTCAATTGCCAAAATTGGGATTGTGTTGCAAAAGTATTGGTTTATGTCATAATGCTCTAAATTCCTCCCTGTGCTTTAGTTTTCTGTTTTTTAAGTACTTTAAAATACATCTCTTGTAAACATTTTTCTTAACATAAATAATAATTACCCAATACTAATTTTCTAGTCAAATTTTTAGTTATAGTGACTAATATTTTGATACAAATGTATTAATAACAAATCTAGTTCATTAATTAAAAAGTTAATAAAGTAAAACTTATTAGTAAATAGCTAGCCTCTTTGGAAGAGCATAATTCTGTTAGTTGAGTTGGTCAGGAATTAAGTACTTATCTATGTTTAATGAAGTAAGGATGGATATACCAATCACTTGAGAGTTTTGGTGCCTGATGAAACTATTCCTACACTCTTCTTAGTTTTTATCTCAGGTTTAATAACATATGACTTTATAATTTGATTTTGTTCATAGTCTCAGTTTTTTTTAGAATATTATTAAACTATACTTACAATTTTTTTCTAGATGCACTTGTAAATATATTAAACTTTATAAAAATTCTGTGTGAATAAAATTTTCCTAATCTTTATATATAAATTTATTAATTTCCAGACACAAATGTTTTTTTTTCTATATCATTATTGAAGGTGGCCTCAGGAATGATACATTCATTACTGTCCAAAAATATACATTTTTACTAATCATTTAGAGACATTACTCACTTTGAGTATTGATCTTTATTGAAATGCTAATCATGTCTGATGTAATATTTATTTTGCATAAAGTTAGTTTGGAATATTTCAGTAGTCCACAAGCTCCTAAAATATCAATGTCCAAGGGACATTTTTTCTCCACAGATAGAATAAAAAACTATAAATAAACATGAATAATTTGGTTAAAAATAAAGTAACTTGTTGAGTTATTTGTAAATTCTATCAAATTAAATTCAGTGTAAGAAATATATTGTTTTTATGGTTAATATTTTCTATCTTAATAGCTTCTATATTATCTTTTTAAAATTTTTTATTGGATTTTTTTATTTACACTTCAAATGTTATCCCCTTTCCCTTTCCCTATTCCCCCCACCCCTTGTTTATATAAGGTTGTCCCCCCACCCACCCTCCCACTCCATCCTCCCTGCCCTTGCATTCCTCTACACTGGGGCATCCAGCCTTCACAGGACCAAGGCCTCCTCTTTCATCGATGCCTGGCAAGGCCATTCTCTGCTACATATGTGGCTGGAGCCATGGGTCTCTCCATGTGTACTCTTTGGTTGGCGGTTTAGTCCCTGGGAGCTCTGGGAGGTCTGATTAGTTGATATTGTTGTTTGTCCTATGGGGCTGCAAACACCTTCAGATCCTTCAGTCTTTTCTCTAACTATTATCTTAAAACAGGAAAAAACAACAAAAATAACAAATTTAATTTAACACATATTCCTTGCTATTGTATGACTCTTCCAGGAAAAATAGAAAGAAAACAAACAACAACAAAAAAAAAGCCACAGCCATACCCTTGTAAATTTCGAATGGAAAATATGTAAGTGAATATTCAAACAAATACTGATCAGTTAAAAGAAATAAATCTTTAAAGAAATACAATAATATATGAACAAGGAGAGGATAGAGTTTATTGAAACTTTATTACTCTAAAAAAAAACCTCAGTTCTTTGCAGTGATTTCATTATATTTCACACACACAAATACACACAAAAATAAACAAAACAAATAAAGAAACAAACAAAAAAACCCCTTTACATTTGACCAGCGGTTCAGAAGGACATTTGTCATGTATACGATAGCTGATGTCACCTGTCGACTGCCAAATACAACAGGTCCCACAAATAAGAAACTGTAGTGAGGACTAAGGCAGAGAGCCATGGGATGACATTGGAAATGAGCATTATTTAACTACTACAGAAGCCATTTTCCACAAGTTTTCAACTTAAAAATGAAAATCTTCAGCTCCAAGGATGTTTCCAGAATTGTGCTTTTTTTTCAGAAGTATCTCCTGTAGATAAGGCATCTAATTGAAGCTTTAAAAATATTACAACAGTGACCAGAATATTTTAAGATATCTTCATACATACTGCCAGCGAACTGGTAAATGGAGAGAGGTCCTCTATGTACAAGCATTTATCTATCTATCTTTGCTCCAATCCCTCCCTGTGCTCTTGTTGTTCCCCAACCCAACTTCTCTTAACTATGAAATCTATACAACCTCTGCTAGATGATGCTACAATGCTAGATCCAGCTAATGAACCACCTCCTTTTCTCTGCAGACCTATCTCCAAGCTGCCAAAAATCCAAACTACTGCCTCAGTTTCTCCTCCTCACCAGGATACCCCAGAGTCTGCTAGCTCTAGCTCTCCAGACCCCTCCCCTTCTTCTGTGCCAGCTGTGGGTCACTCCAAATGCCCCACATTGGCAGCTACCTTCATTCTTCCTGTCACCCTCTTTCTAAGAATACAGGCAAACCTCCAAGTCTTTCCTCCGCAGAGTCACCTGACCCAACAATTGTCCTTTGTCTAAGAGAAGTTGCTAGGTAGATGGCCTTGTCAGAGTTCATGTTCCGTTCTCGCTTAGTGAACTTTCTCAAATAGAAAACAGGCTAGAAGTATAGGTTCCTATACTTCTAGGTGCCAAGTTTATTAAAGTGTTCCAGTATATCACTCAATCTTATAGCTTGACTTTCCATGATGTTCACACGATTCTTACTAATAATTTACTTCCTGAGGAACACAGACGAGTCTGGGAAAAGGCAAGAGTGCATGCAGATGGAATTCTCCAAACAGACAGTACATAACCACTTGGCTCTGAGATATTGCCCAACCAGGATCCCTGGTGGAATTACAATTCCACAGGTGGTATTTTAGCTAGAAACAGGTTTATTACATGCCTTCTGGCCAGTCTTAGAAAAGTGGCTTTAAGGCCAGTAAATTTTGAAAAACTCCAAGAGGTTGTGTCCAGGACAAGCAGGAAGATTGATCTCAATTTTTAGAATACCTTACCCATCGGGCTAGAGTTTCCCTTCCTTGAACTGACTGGCAACTTAACTTTACCCACATGCCCACTGTCAGTTGTGCCAAGTACCTCCTGGTCTTGGTGGACACCCTCTCGAAGTGGGTAGAGGCATTTCCCACAACTAACAATGGGGCTCAGACAGTCACTGATCTCCTGCTCCAAGAGATCATCCCCTGGTTTGGTGTCCCAGCCGCTCTCCAATCAGACAATGGTCCTGAATTTACTTCTCAAGTCTCCCAAATCCTATCTAAGGCCCTAGACATCCCCTGGCGTTTTCACATTCCTTACCACCCTCAATCTTCTAGAAATGTAGAAAGAACTAATTGCTCTTTAAAAACCACTCTTGTTAAGCTGTCACAGGAACTTCACCTTGACTGGGTTAAACTCCTACCTCTGGCTCTTTTTAGGTTATGAGCTCTCCCCAAGTGACATCTCCTCATCTCTCCCTTTGAACTCATGTATGGACATCCAGTCCTAACTTCTGGTCTTTCACCTAAATGTTCTTCCTTTCCAGACCATCTACTTACCCCATTACTTTGCCATCTCCGTTATCTCCGATGAAACTTTGCTAACCACCATCTACCTCAGCTATACACTGTCTCCTGTCCACTGCCTATCAACATTGGAGACCAAGTCCTTCTATCCTCTCCTGGTCATTGGCCCTTACCACTCTCCCCTAAATGGCAGGGCCCTTTTAAGGTAATTCTTGTGACCCCTACAGCTGCTAAATTCGAGGGGCTCTCTCATTGGGTCTATCTAGAGTCACAGAACTTATGGTGGTCTCTATGTAGTAAAGAAATTTATTGATGATTTACAGTCTGTAGTCCAACTCCCAACAATGATCAGCAGCAGCTGTGAATGGAAGTCCAAGGGTCTAGCAGTTGCTCAGTCCCACAAAGCAAGCAGGCAAAGCAGAGAGAGCCTTCCTTTTTCCAGTGTCCTTATATAGGTCTCCAGCAAAAGGTGTGGCCCAGCCACCACACCTTTAATCCCAGATGACCTTGAACTTGTAGATCTTCCTATCTTAATCTTCTGGGATTCAGAGCCACTATGTCTCAAGATCTCCATGCCAAGATTCAGGTCAGAAACTTGTATCACTCAGCCTCCAGATTAGGGCTACAGGTGAGCCTTCTAATTCTGGATTGTAGTTCATTCCAGATATAGTCAAGTTGACAACCAGGAATAGCCACTACAGTCTATCTGTCTCAAATCAAACCTTTCATCCTCCACCTAAAAATGACTCTTCTTCATACACATTAACCCTAACAGGATCGTGGTCTATTAAGCTTTGGAGGACATCGAGACCATCCACCTTGTCCTCAATCCCAGAAAATGAGACTCCAATCCATCAGCCAAGCTTGACCTCACTGGGTTAGGCATAGGTTTCTTATCCTCCTGCTGCTGTTCATTTCCATCCAGAGTAGCCCTTACATTTGGAGATTCGAGGTTCAAGAAGCCCCCATGGATAGCAAACAGGCTTTCTAAATAGGGTTGGGAAACTACTCCATAGCTGGATGCCAGGAACCAAACCAAATTGCTATCATCATTGTATCTGTAATCCCATTTAAATATTATGATCTCTATACTTGCTTTCTCTTTGACCAGACAAAAGATCATTGTAGAAAATGGCCAGACAAATATGGGGGCTGCTCATATTAGTCTTGTCAGAAACATATGCTACCACCACGGACCAATCATTTCTTCTATCAACACCACTCTTTTTCTCAAGACAGTCTTTTTCAACGTACAAGACCCATGGCATTCCAGATGGATTCTTTGGCAGCTGTGGTGCTTCAGAACAAATGGGGGCTAGATGTTCTGACAGCTAAAGAAGGTGGTCTTTGCCTGTTCCTCTAAGAAGAATGCTGTTTCTACATCAACCAATCTGGGATAGTAAGAAATAAAATCCAGGATCTTCAGTCAGACATAAAAAATTTCAGGGACTGTGAGACCTCCAGTTGTTGGATTTTTGAAAACCCTATATGGAAGTGGATACTCCCTTTTGTAACCCCTCTCCTAGTCATCTTCCTGGTGTTATTATTTGCTCTCTGCCTCATTAATCTTGTTTCTATATTCCTTCAATGATATATACAAAAAATTTCTAGCCAAACTATTAATCAGCTCCTATTACAGAATTACCAGCCAGCCGCTGCCCACAGAAGAGCTGCTGTCCACAGAGGACATGCAAACATTTACCAAGTAGATCCTGATGGTGAAAGCCAGCTACTCCCCACTGACGACACCCTTAGACAGCAGAAAGTAGTTTAAGAGACATGATGCCCTTGTTCCCTTTATCATAACAAGACGGGAGTTATGTTAACATCAGGGCATCCGAAATCTGTGATGTCACACAGGCAAGCATCATAGACCTATTGCCAAGGCAACAGCCACCATATTCCCAGAATCCATTGGGCTTACCTTCCACCATTACCTGCAGCCACCATGAAACAACCCATATATATATATGAAAAATGTTCCTCCCTCTCTCTCTCCCCCTCTTCTCATTCTGCCACCACCCTTTCTTTCTCTCCCAATTAAACTTCTTACACTTGGAATTGTTTGGTCCTAGTGTGTTGTATCCTGATGCCAGTCACCGTTCAAACACATCAACCATACTATTGCCATCTTCTGAATACTCCATGATAATTGTGTGTGGTATAGGTAGCCATAAAATTGAATACAATTTTTAAAACTTCTAAAGGAAGTTTATAACATAGATAAGAACCTAACCTAACCTGTCATTAGAACTAAGTTTAATCCAATGTCTAGTTTAAATATATTTTGTAATATATAAAAATATAGCAGGGACAAAACAACCAAGCAAAGAATACACATGAAGAGACCCATGGCTCCAGCTGCATATGTAGTAGAGGATGGCCTTATCTGGCATCAATGGGAGGGGAGGCCCTGAGAAGGTCTGATGCCCCAGCATAGGGGAATGCTAGGGCAGTGAGGCAGGATTTGGTAAGAGGGTGGAGGAACACCCTCATAGAGATAGGGGGACAGGAGATTGGGGATGAGCTAGGAGTTTTGCAGAGAGGAAACCAAGAAAGAAGATATCATTTGAAATGGCCTATGATGTACAAAAATTATAAGCTGTGCAGTCAATTGAATGCACATACTAAATAACCCAAAGCAGCATTTTGTAAATTTGAAGGATAATATAGACTAATTTATAACACTACATCTTTATCAATGTATTCATTCTCTACGGTGTGCTATATTACCCGCCAGAAAAATTCTGGATAACACTAATGACATTGCTTGTAAATTCTTGCTGCCATTTCTTCACATAGCATGCACAAATCTTACTTGAGGCAACACTGTGGTTAAGTAGTTTCTTCCATAATGGTAGCATACCACACCCAAAGTGGTCAATAACAACAGAAAGACATGGGTTCTCTGGGTTTCAATGATTGAATTCCAACAGCAAGATTGGAATCTAGTCTTCTGACTACATTCCTGTTTCTTGGTTCTTGGGAGTAAAATAACACCTTGTATATGATTAGAATTTATCCAGTGTTTGTTTCATTTTTTTCTTTTACAATGCATTTCTGCATATATACTGATTATTCTGTTTCTTTCATAGGATTACCCATTAGTTCTAAACTCCAAAGTCCTGGAATAGATACTTATAACAGAAATGTATAGGTCATTGGGTTGTATGTCTCAGTTGTGACTTATGGTTCAAAGTCTATCTCTATGAAAATAGAATTTATGTAGTTGCAAAATATGTGAATGTGTCCTTTTACTAAGGTTACTAATGTAGTCATCTTCCAAAAATAGAAGTATGATGTCTTGAATATTTAAGGTAGCCAAGATTAATTTTAAAATTCTCATAAATCTTGCTCTTTGAGAATGAGGTTTTACTTATTAATAAGTAGAAGTATGATCTAAGTAGTATATGGCATGTATAATCTAAATGTTGAGGGCTTTTGTTTGAAATTGTATCTCCGAATTGAGGAATATCTCTGCTAGTAGAGTGTTTATCTTACAAACACGAGGACTTGATTTTAATTCCCACAACTATATATAGCAATCTAGCCATGGTTTTTAAACAGTATTTGTATTATATTTGAAAATTACATACAATGTATTTTAAAATATTTGTGTCCTACCAACACTCCCTATAACCACTATCTCTACCCTATCATGGCTTCCCATGTAATGTTGACATATTTTCCTTTTTATTTATTTTTTTTATTCTCTATAGAGTTCAGTTTGTGTTCCGTAGCTAGTCATGGGAGTATGGCCTGACTTGGTGTGTGTCCAGTTTATGAGGTTTTATATCACTTGGGAAAATTGACTCTCTATCAGGTCTCTCAGCAGCTACTTAAAACCATTAGATCCACAGCTACTGGTGGCATTCCAAATCCCACTTCCCAAATCTATGCTGTAATTCAATCTGTTTGGATCTTCCACAGTTCTTGTGCATGCTTCTATTATTGCTGACCTCAAATTATGACTACACTGTTATGTTTGGAAAACAAAACTTAGATATCGCTCAACTACAAAATGGATGAAGAAAATATGGTATAGTTATCCACTGTACTATAACTCAGATGTTAAAAATAATGACATCATGAAATTTACTGGCAAATAGATCAACCTAGAAAAAAATCATGTTGGGTGATGAAATTCAGACCCAGAAAACAAAAAACAAAAACAAAAACAAAACAAAACAAAAAAACCCATGGTATGTTGTCACAGAGAAGTAGATATTAATTGTAAAGTAAAGGATAGTTACGCTATGATCCAAAGACTCAGAGAATCCAAGGTACAAGGAGGGCTTAAGGGAGGAAACAAAGATATGTAAAAAGAAATGAAATTCTTTGGGAAAAAGAATTATATTAGAATTCACCAGTGGACTAGAAGTTAGTGGGGTAGATAACAGAAGGGATGGGGAGGGAGGAAGAAATTTCTGGGAGTAACAGTTACAATTGACTGGCATTTTGGAGATGACGCTAAACCCTAGTGTAAAGGAAACTTCATGGAATCTTGAGAGCAACCTTAGCAAAAACTCCTAGTAATGGAGGACATGGAGCTTGAATGGGACATCTTCTGGAATCAGCCAAGGCCTTAAAGTAAGAGACTGGGACACCAACCCAGCCACAAATCCATCGATCTACACTTTGTCCTACCTTCAGAGTGTTCTAGAACTGGAGCCTAGCATATTCAAGATCTCTTCATTTTTATGGACTCACACATCAAAACATCATGCAGTGATATTAATGTAGTAAATTCACACACTTGCACAAGCACCAACTATATACATAGAAAGAAAGTCAAATAAAAGTTTTGAATCTATTCAACTCTGCTCAGGGTTTTACTCTTTCATAGTCAATTACAGTTTTTTGTTTTGTTTTGTTTTGTTTTATGTTTTTTGGTTTTTTGTTTTGTTTTAAATTGGATATTTTATTTATTTACATTTCAAATGTTATCCCCTTTCCCTGTTTCCCCTCTGAAAACCCTCTATCCTGTCCCCCACTCCCTTGCTTCTATAAGAATGTTCCAGAAACCAAAGTATTCCATGACGAAACCAAATTCACACAATATGTTTCCACAAATCCAGCCCTTCAAAGGGTATTAAATGGAAAACTCCAACACAAGGAGGGGAACTACATCCCTGAAAAAGCAAAAATGTAATCTTCCAACAAAACTAAAAGAAGATAGAGACATGAATGCAATGCCAGCTCTAACTACAAAAGTAACAGGAAGCAACAATTACTTTTCCTTAATATCTATTAACATCAATGGACTCAACTCACCAATAAAAAGACATAGACTATCAGATTGGGTACATAAACAGGACCCAACATTTTGCTAAATCAGTGTGGCGGTTCCTCCGGAAATTGGACATAGTTCTACCAGAGGACCCAGCCATACCACTCCTGGGCATATACCAACAAGATGCTCCATCAATGTTCATAGCAGCCTTATTTATAATAGCCAGAAACTGGAAACAACCCAGATGTCCCTCAACAGAGGAATGGATACAGAAAGTGTGGTACATCTACACAATGGAGTACTACTCAGCTATTAAAAACAATGAATTTATGAAATTCTTAGGGAAATGGATGGATCTGGAGAGTATCATCCTGAGTGAGGTAACCCAATCACAAAAGA
>JADRCD010189689.1:0-40636 GCA_019843815.1 Montemys delectorum
GAGAGAGAAAGAGAGAGGAGAGAGAGAGAGAGAGAGAGAGAGAGAGAGAGAGAGAGAGAGAGAGAGAGAGAAATGTCTGTTAGACTAAAAGCCTTACTAGGGTATCCAGGAAAAAGACTGGATAGCAAGAGGAGGGACTGAGATGCCTCAAGCTAGCCAATACAGGGATCTATATTCCGTGTTCAAGGACTGTGGAGGCTAAACCACGGGGAAGAAAGTCTGGAAGGTGCAGGGGTGATTAGCCAAGTATTAATCTACTCCAGATGAGAGCTGACGACCTGAATTCTGAGAGGGAGTGCAAATGAAAAGAATGAGCAGAGTTCTAAGACAACAAGAAAGAACAGAGGAGTTGGTCATAATTAGCTTCTGCTGTCAACGTAACAACAAACCTACATCACCTACAAAAAGTGACCCTCAACCAAAGCCATTGCCTTGATCAGACTGGCCTGTGGTCATGTCTGTGAGGTATTTTCTTAATTGTTAATTGATGTAGGCAGACTCAGCCCACTATGGGCAGTGCCATCCCTAGGCAGGTAGACCTTAGCTGTATAAGAAAACTAGCTGAGCAAGCCAGCAGGAGCGAGCCAAAAAACAGTGCTCCTCCATGGTCTCTGCTTCAGTTCCTGCCTCCACACTTGAGTTCCTGGATTGTCTTCCCTTGGTGATAAGCTGTAATCAGTACTCTAAAATAAACCCTTTCTTCACCAACTTGCTTGTGGTGTTTATCGTAGTAACAGAAACCAAACTAGAATAGAGTTTGACTGTAAAGGATGAGAAAAGCCCAAGATGCCTCCCAGAGTTTGTTCTGTAGACCAGGAAAATGAGAGTATCATACCCTGACATCAGAAGCATCAGGTGCACCAGAAATATGGCTTCTGCTTTGATCTGCCAACTTTGACTCCTTGTAGAGAGAGGACAAAGATCAGCACCTAACAGGTGATTTCTTGAGTGGATGTTGACTCAGTGCTACTTGAGAGCCCCCAAACAAAGAATAGCCCTGATCCAAGGCGAAAGCCATATTCTCTGTCTTTAAGCAAAAGCAGAACTTACACAGCACTATGAAAATGAGGGACTTCGGTAGCCTGGATGGAGATCCTCCAGCAAGGACCTATTGAATTTTGTCAAATGCCTTTTCTGCATCTTTTGAAATGATCATGTAATTTCTGTCCTTAAGACTACTCATGTGGGGGCTGGAGAGATGGCTCAGTGGTTAAGAGCACCAACTGCTCTTCCAAAGGTCTTGAGTTCAAATCCCAGCAACCCCATGGTGGCTTACAGCCACCTGAGATCTGATGCCCTCTTCTGGTGTGTCTGAAGACAGCTACAGTGTCCTCATATAAATAAAAATCAATAAATAATATATTTTTAAAAAGTTACCATTTCACTCTTACTCTCTTGCCTCTCTCTTGCCTCTTGCCCCCTTGCCGCTTTGCCCCCTTGCTCCCCCTCTCTTCCTATTCACTGCCCCCCTTTTCCCATTCCCTTCCTCCCTCTCTCCATGTGGTCATGGCTGGCTCCCACTTCTCTATTCTTTCCTTCTCTCTGCCTTTCTCTGCCTCTGCTACCCTCTTAACCCCCTTCCCCATGCCCTAAATAAACTCTATTCTATATAGTAAAAAAAAAAAAAAAAAAAAAAAAAAAAAAGTTACCATTTCTATTAACTATTAACTGTGCACTCTACTCAAAGGGACAACCCAAACACGTTGGGAATGCCTGGCTTGGGATGACTACAGTTTGGAAGGCTTCTGAAGGAAGTAACAAGTGAGCCTTTCTGAATGACAAGAAGGAGGGGGCTGAGCAAAACTGAGGGAGAAAGGCGAGGGGCATTCTGGGTGGGAAGAACCACATGACACGGGCCTAGGCTTCTTTGTCTACAGCTAACTCAAGGAGAAACCAGTGAGCATCCAATAACTACAATACAACATGCTTGCTTTCGTTGACAGAGAACACATGGCTCACATTCAGCAGATGCATTTAATCTTCTGTGCCCCCACAGTGCCACAGTAATCACTAATGTGATGAGTGATATACATAATTAATAACTGATTTGAATGCATTGCTACTCTAGTAACTCCTGGGAACCCTGGGGGTGGCGTATGGTAACCATCTTCTCCTTCCATCAGGAATAAGACTGGCCTCATTCAACCTGTCTCCATTTTTCGAAAATTCCAAATTCCAAAACAGCTCCTAACTGCACCATAACCTTTTGCTCCTACCAAGAACTCCCTGATAAAATTATTTCCACAAGAAATGGATTCAGCTGAACGACTTCTTTTCCCACTTTTGTGTGAACTGTCTGTCACCTTTGTGAGCCTTCTGTTCTGCATTCTTCCCAAGAGGTATTAGGGAGAGATGTTTCCTCAAAGGATTATAAACCTCAGGCTTTCCCCTTTCCTTCCTTCTTCTAATACCTACCAAAAAATAAAATAAAGAGAAGGAAGATTGCTCAGTTGGCATATATATGCCAAACACACACACACACACACATACACACACACACACACACACACACACACACACACACACACACACACACACAGACTGAGGTAGTGGTACACGCTTTTAATCCCAGCACTTAGGAGGCAGAGACAGAAGGATCTCTGTGAATTTGAGGCCAGCCTGATCTCTACATAGCAAATTTCAGGTGAGCAAGAGATAGATAATGAGACCCTTTCTCAAAAACCAAACCAAACAGCTGGGCAGTGGTGGCGCATGCCTTTAATTCCAGCACTTGGGAGGCAGAAGTAGGTGGATTTCTGAGTTGGAGGCCACCTGTTCTACAGAGTGAGTTCCAGGACAGCCAGGGCTACACAGAGAAACCTTGCCTCAAAAACAAAACAAAACAACAACAAAACAAACAAACAAAAACAAAAACAAAAATTCCTAATATTTTAACATTTCTTTTTCCTAACATTTTACGTTCTTTGTTCTATTTAACTAATCCTTTTAAAAATATTTCTTTTTTTATACCTTTTGAAAGATTCAGTGTGTGTGTGTGTCTGTGTGTGTGTGTGTGTGTGTGTGTGTGAGAGAGAGAGAGAGAGAGAGAGAGAGAGAGAGAGAGAGAGAGAGAGAGAAAGCGCACAGAGAGAGGAGTGCAGGTATCCATGGAGACCAGAAGAGGGCATCTGATCTCCTGGGGTCTGGAGTTAGGGCAGCTGGGAGCCACCTAACAAAGATGCTTAGAAACAATCTCATCTGCCAGAGGAGCGGCAGCGAGTGCTCCCAAGCACTAAGCCATGCCTCTGTAGCCCCACACCTGTTGGTTAGATAGGCCCAAAATTAAATTTATTTTTGATTGACATGAAAATTATTTATGGGGTACATGTGACACTCTGATAAATGTGTGAGTGTATGATGTTTAAAAACGAGTTGATCAAATCTACTGAACATTTACAATTTCTTGATGTTAAAAAGATAGAAAATTTTTTTTACAAGTACAGTCCATCCTCATTATTGGAGCCACCCTGCTGTGCAACCCAGGCAGGTCTCTTGACTATACTCCTAACACGAAGTCAGTGTCCACATCACAGACCCCCTTCTCCCCCTCCTTTCTTAAGATTTGCTCTGCCTAACACTTGATTTCTCTCAGCTGGCTTCCTTTTTATTAGAGTGCCAATTTTGGATTTGTTATTTCCTCTGGAGTTAAGCTTTTTCCTACCTTCAGGCTTAGAAGTTAATTATCTCTCTGTCTTAAGATACCTCTGGCCTTCCCCAACTCACCATCCTCAAAAGCTTTTTTATATTAGGATCGACTCTCAGAATTTTAGGAAACTGGTGAACAAGCTCAGTTTGGCTGCCTCTCCGACAGACCATAAACACTCAAGGGCAGGAACCAGGTTTATGTGCCTTCTCTGCGCACCCTGGAGCAAAGTGGTCAGGCACTCAGACAATACTCAGACTGAAGAAATAATGAATCTAACACATTCATTAGTTTCCTTTGATTACTTCATATCAAATTTCCCTCCCATTGATATCAAGTTAATATAACAGCTCTGGGCTCTAACAACTTAGTCACCATCCTCAGGATATTATCAATATCAAAGCTGAGCTGAAGATCTTGGTACCCTATCACTTGTTAGACTGCTAACTAAGCCCTCATTCTATATCATATATAGAAGAGAGAGAGAGGCAGGCTGGAGAAAAACTCCCAACGGGGTCTTGGGTAAAGGTTCAACACTGCTGTCTGTGCCCCTTTCATTGCTGCTATACGTGGCTTTTTTACTAGACCATGTCTCCCACTGCCTGGGCGCATGCGCTGCTCCTGAGAGCCCTGGAGGTGTCTGCCTAGGTTGGAGCCTTCACTCGTGCTGAGAACCAGATTAAAGGGTGACGGTAGACGTTAATCATCCAGCAAGAGAAGTTTTACAAAGCTGAGCTCCGGGTTACAGCGCTTCCAAGCATCTCTGAACATTCTCAAGAAGGCAGGACAAGCAGCAGAGACAAGCTGCCCACGGGCTTCTGGAAATTCATGCCCACACCCAGTTCCTGGCAACTTTGTTGTCCCTACCTTTGCTTCACTCACATCCAGACAGTATCTGTGCCCCTTCCTAACAGCTCGGTTTCCTTGAACATCCTACTTACAACTTATCACACACACCTGCAGATCTCAACTAGGCATGCCAGGGTCTTTCTCATATGACGTTTTGATATAATTTACTAGTTTAGTTCCTCCCACATGTACATAATCTTTTAACATGTAGTTTATTTTGTAACCTTAACACACTTTGGGGGTTTCTGTTTTGGAGGGATTTATTTATTTATTATATTTGTGTGATTATTTTCCCTGCATTTATGCATGTGCCTGGTGCCTGCAAAGGCCAGAAGAAGGCATTAGATCCCTTGGCACGGGAGTTAAAGATGGTTATATGTGGGTGCTGGGAATTGAACATGGATCCTCTGTAAGAACAGCCAGCACTCTTAACAACTACGCTGCTATCTCTGCAGCTCCTAAAAGTATCTTGTATAGTGTATCCACTTGTAAATGTATTCTCTTCTACATTCTGTCATTTGATACATCATAACTACTTAATCATTCTATTTCATATTTGTTTAATTTTTTGTTAAAATGTTTTAATGAATGTGTTCCTGTAAAAATAATTACCTTGGAGTAATAGCCTAGGAGTAATAGCCTAGGATTGAGTTTGCCAGAGTTTTTTTTTTTTTTTTTTTTTTTTGGTTTTTCCGAGACAGGGTTTCTCTGTGTAGCTGCCAGAGTTTGCCCGATGAGCTGATTTAACCATTCTCCCACCCTAAGGCTGTCCTGAAGATCCTGGCCTCCTCCTCAAACATTTCTCCTCTCCCAGTTGTTCCTGATCAACAGCATCTCAGAGTCACCTAGGCCACTGCGCCCTGTTGCCTTCTACTTCAAATCCAGCTCTTTGTCCCCTCCTGTGCTGACAGCAAGCACTGACCACAGTGAATTCATGAGAGAATTCACAGGTCCTGGCTGAACCACTGTCAAGTTTGCTCTGTAGAATGCAGTAAATGTAACAATGTAATAAACCATGTGTTTCTGGCTTGGGCATCACACTTGGATTTGCCCTCTTCCCCACCCCCATCTACCCTGGCTTCCTGAAAGAGGCTAATCACCTCTCACCTAACACATAACCCTAAAGGTCTCCCCTCCCCATACCCTTTGCCTTCCATTAGGAAAACAAAAAGTAGACCCCAAAAAGATAGACTCCTGACCTTAACTGAGGGTTTGCCTCAGCTAAATGAGTCTTTTGACATTAGTATTTCAAAACATACTTTGGGAACAAGCTTTAAAAAAAAAAAAAAGAAGGGGAAAAAAATCCCAAGGTTGGAGGTTAGAGTTACATAATTTCACTCATAGAATTCCGAGTAAAACCAGGAGAGAGGAAACCTGGAGAAAAGTGAAATTCCAGAGTAGGAGGAGGGAGGGTGGGGAAGAAAGAGAAGCAGAGAGTGTAGAGTACTGTGGAGATATCAGGCATGCTTCTCTTCCCAGGAACGCCAGCGGTTGATGAAGCCTGTGGAGCCAGGTTTCATATTCACTCAACAGTGTAGACTTCTGGGGACGTGAGTTTCACCAACTCGTTAGAAAACAGGAGCTTCAATATGACACAGACAAAATACAGACTTTTAACTTCAAATGTGGTACCTATTTTTATGTAATTCTGAGATCCTCAAATTCTGTTAAGCTATCTGAATATAATTTTTACATTGTGATAAAATTATAATTACTTCCATGTTTGAATATTGTATTACTAAGACTCCTTTCAATATCAAAAAAAAAGTATTCACCTTATTTAAACATATCTAGACAAAGACAATTATTGTCAACTTCGATTTTTTTCAATTTGTAAAAATCTATTCAGAGGTAAAATATAATATTCAGCCTTTGAATACTGTCTTGTGTACCAAGCTTTAAGCCTTTTTGTTCCTAGACATGAGATGGTATCAGTACATAAATTGTTTAGAGGAGGGGCTGGTGAGATGGCTCAGCGGTTAAGAGCACTGATTGCTCTTCTGAAGGTCCTAGGCTCAAATCCCAGCAACCACATGGTGGCTCGCAACCATTCGTAACAAGATCTGACGCCCTCTTCTGGAATGTCTTAAGACAGCTACAGTGTATTTACATGTAATAATAAATAAATAAGTAAATAAATAAAATATTTTTAAAAAATTGTTTAGGAGATTTTTTTTCCAGTGCACTAAGATGCTGGTTCTACTACAACTGAGCTACATTTGCACCCTTCATCATTTTTAAACAGGGCCTCATGGAACTGCCAGGAGGTGTTGAACTCTACAACCCAGGCAGGTGCTGAACTTTCAATTTTCCTGCCCCAGCCTCTGGAGAATTTGGGATTGCAGGCATGCACCACCCAATTCCACCCATCTGATTCTTAAACGTGACATGTTGTTTGTTGTTCAAGACATAGTCTAGGCTTACTTCAAACTCACTGTGTAGCCAAAGCTAGCCTCAAAACACAGCCTTCGGATTACTGGCATTCCAGCAGTGTGCCACCACAATATTTGAAGGTTTCCTATCTAATATAGATTTCCCTAGTACCCCTTCCACCGATTTTGGTCTTGTTTGTTTGCTGTTTTGTTGTTGCTGTTAAGTACGTGGTTGGTCACAGGTATATATATATATATATATATATATATATATATATATATGTGTGTGTGTGTATATTTATATATGTGTGTATATATATGTATATATGAAAATATATATATATACACACACACATATACTTTCAGTGGAGGCTGAAGAATATATATATATATATATATATATATATATATATACACACACACATATACTTTCAGTGGAGGCTGAAGAGATGGCTCAGTGGATAAAAATGCTGACTGCTCTTCTGGAGGACTGGTTCAATTCCCAGCACCCAGAGAATGACACACAGCCATCTGCAACTCCAGCTCCAGGAGATCTGAAGACTGAGAGACACAAATTATGATTGGGCCATAATCAAGCTCAGGTGGTATTTTAGGGAAGCCATTCTATTTCCAGTCAAATCATCCATCAAACTTATCAGATTGTCCAGCTCCCCGGAAATGAATCTCTCTGGTTTACTGAGGATTCAAATATACGATGGGCTTTGGCTTACTCCTTCAAGGCTGTACTTGGAACTTGGAATTTTGGGTTTTAGCTTCAGTACAACATGAAGCACACAGTAGTGCACACAGAGACTGCCTTCCCTAGAGTATCTTTAGAACACAGATACTTCTTTTTCTTAAGCAAAGACGTGATTTTTCCCTTGGACGTGAATGATTAAAGTCTATGTATGCAACGATTTGAATCCCGGGGCTCATTGAACATAAGCAGTGGCTAGGCAAGGCTAAAGACCCAGATCCACTCCCCAGAAGCCATGGAAAGGAGAGGATCGGCTCCACAGGGTGCCACAGTGTTATCCAATGGCCACCCTACAAGCAGTACAGCGGGGCCCTCCCTCCATATAATCACAAATAAGATAAAATCTCTTGAAAATTTTCAAGTGCCAATGAGTAACTCCACTGACCCAGGAGAGACCTGCCGTGTCCCTACTGGAGAGAAAACAGTTCAGACTGTGCTCAAAACGGTAACACAATATCACTAGGTACCATCTTTATTTAGCTACACAGTCTTTTTCTAAAACAAGGCGTATATCTCAAAATTGATTATAACTAAATTACAAAAATATCAGTGTTCTATTTGCTTTACTTTGATTTAGAATTAAATTCAATGACTTTTTGAAAAATAAGTCTGTAATTTATAAAAAAAAAAAAAAAAAATAGGACATGCTGTTTTTCAAATATTTCTCCAAACAGGTCTGACAACAGAAGCTAAATAAATAGTGTAATAATGCAACGCCATTTTATGCTAGAGAGCGTGATTCTCCAAAACACACATTCACTTCAGTACTACTCAAAATATATCATTTCCGTTTTAAAATAGATTTGAATAAAAAGGAGTGAAGGAGCTGGAGAGAAAGGTCAGTAGTTAAGAACATTAACTTTGCAATCATGAAGACTAGAGTTCAGACCCCCCATGTGTCCCGGCAAAAGTCTATAACTCAAGCTCCTAGAGTGAGGCAGTTACGGGGGGATCCACTTGGGCTTGCCGAAGTCCAGCTTGGCTGAGACAGAAGCTTGGGGTTCAGGGAAGACCCAGGCTCAAATGAGCAGGTGGGAATTGACAGCAGAGGCCCCTAGACACACTCATGTCATCTGCATCTGTAGATGCCCACATACCCACTCACACATGTACATACAGACACACATATACACATACCTACATACATACATATGTACATTTAAAAGAAGTTGAAAAGGTGGGATGGACTGGGCATAGTGTTACATGCCTTTCACCTCAGAGACGGGGGATCTCTGTGAATCTAGTCTAGTTTACAAAACAAGTTCCAGGCCAGCCAGAAACAACATAATGAGATCCTGTCTCAAACACACAAACAAACAAACAAACAAAAAACAAGAAAAAAAACAGAAAAGCCAAAAGCAAGGGAGAGAGACAGAGAGAGAAATTGGTCAAATAGACTTTGAAAACCCTTAAGTAAAACACATTCTCTCCTCAACAAGCAGGAAGAGGAAGCGACACTCCCGGTGGCCAGGCAGCAGCCTCAGCAGCCCCAAGCATGAGAACTGCAAAAGCCACTTCCATCTCACCAAGGACTAGGACGCTGACTCTGGGGTTACAATATCTAAGGACTGACGGCTTGACTCCGTGTAAGACGGAGGAGCTGGATTGCAAATGAAATCTCTTCTTGTCAGGATTAGGGGAACGGAAACACCTGACCATCCATTCCTATCCACAAAGCACACTGTGGTAAGGTAAGGAGAAATCTATCTCAGACCAATGAATGAGTCTGGGCAAGGCAGAAGAGTGTTAGATTTCAAACATGTCTAAAAGGAGCTACGAGAAGAGGCAGTGGGAAAACAATGAAAAAGGGAAATTCAAGGCTGAAAAAGAAAATCCACGTGCTGCTACCTGGCTTATTACTTCAGCCATGCCCATTAAACTAAACATCTATGCTATTACACTAAACCAATTTATCTCGTCCATAGGAGAAATCTCAAATACTCCTATCATTTCGTTTTTTGGTTGTATTTTTTTTTTTTGGTTTGGGTGAAAATAACAAAAGGATCAGTTATCTGAAGAAGAGGAGGAAAACCTGGGTCAGAGTAAAGTGTTCCCAAGTAGAGATGTGAGACAGATACCCAAAGATTACAAGGAAACTACAGCCAAGAAACGAGTGTGGTGGTGATGGTGGTGGCAAGTCAAATCAACACAACCTAGAGCAGCCTGGGAAGAGTCGAACTGTTGTCTATCTTGGCTTGACCTATGGGCGTGTCTTGGGGTGATGTTGAGTAATGATTGATGTGGGTGGGTCCAGACCATGGTGGAAGACACCGTGCCCTATGCCAGGGGTCCTCCACTGTATGAGAATGAAACCAAGCAAGCAGTCGTGTGTGCATTTATTTCTCTCTGCTCTTGGCTGTGGATGTGATGTGACTGGCTGCTCCGGTGTCCTATCACTATGACCGCTTGGCTGCCACTACACCTGGTGTTAAAAGGCAAATGATCCCCCGTCTTCCCTACACTGCTTTCTGTCAGAGCAGAGATTAAAGTAGGAAAATTTCAGGAGGAAAACTCATTAAGAAAAAAAGTACACATCTCAATTCAAAGATTATTGTTAAGAATATAACAATAAGAGGCTAGAGAGATGGCTTAGCGGTTAAAAGTACTGACTGCTCTTCCAGAGGTCCTGAGTTCAATTCCCAGCAACCACATGGTGGCTCCCAACCATCTGCAATGAGATCTGATGACCTCTTCTGATGTGTCTGAAGACAGCTACAGTGTACTCATACACACAAAAGAATATAACAATAAGAAGAGGGTCTCATGAGGTCCACCCCTAACTGAAGAACTATTGAGATTAATGGCTACAGCAAGTAGCGGAGGGAGAGGCACTTATCTTGAATGTTGTAGCCATGCCTACACTTCAGGAAATACCAACCCCACATCCATGATCACACAAGAACCCTAATTAAACCCAGTGGGTCACATGCACATAGGTGTGGCCAGAGAGATGGCTCAGTGGTTGAGAGTTATTGATGACCCAGAGTCGGTTCCCAGCACCTGCATCATGTGGCTCACAAGCGTTTACAACTCCAGTTCTAGGAAACCCACGCCTCTCGGCTCCGCTTATCAGGCTCCTGCATGTGAACTCATGCAGGCACATATACATACACAAATGGTGACAAGCAAATCTTATTTTAAGATGAAAATAGGAGGTGGGCTTGCTGGGAAGAACACTGGAAAGGGGAAGCACAAAAGGAATGGGGGGCGAAAGCTATCAAGGGCATCGCACGTGTATATCAAATTATCAAAGAGGAAATAAAAACATTTAAAAGAAGAATAGTTTAAAAGAATAAAATCATTACTGATAACATTTAAAAGTGTTATTTTAAATTTAAAAAAAATCTCAAAAAGCTACCCATCTCCTCCCCACTCCCCCTGCCTTTATATTCATCCAACTCTGCAAAGAAAGTAGGTAGATATACCTATCATCTTTTTTTTTTTTTTTTGCTTTATTTTTGTTTTGTTTTTCCGAGACAGGGTTTCTCTGTGTAGCCCTGGCTGTCCTGGAACTCACTCTGTGACCAGGCTGGCCTCGAACTCAGAAATCTGCCTGCCTCTGCTTCGCAAGTGCTGGGATTAAAGGCGTGTGCCACCACCGCCCGGCTGATATACCCCTTATCTTTTCTTACTTTGGAGAAAACACATACAGAAAAGGCACCCAAATTCTGACACTCATTCAGAGTGCCCCAGATGGTCTGACACAAGCCCAAGACTTGAGTTTGAGTTTTCTGATTGCAAATGTGATGGTCTTCTCACTATGCTATTGATATATTAAAGCCCACCACAGGCAGCCAGCAAAGCCCCGCTCCTCAGTCTGAGCATGCGCCCACTCATCAGCCCTCTAGCCAGCCTCAGAGTCATCAGTGCAGAACTGAAAAACCCTAGGAGAAAAAAGACTTCAAAACCACCTCCCTATTCCAAAAAAAAAAAAAAAAAAAAAAAAAAGCAACTTATTTTAACCATTATGATGACAGCTAATGAATTTAATTTTACCCTTTCCACACTGACAGGCCACTGCCGGTGTTTGTCAAACTGATCACAAAATATGTGTGTGTCCCCACAGCAAATGCCTGCTTGTTCTCTCACCTGCTCCCATAATGTGTCCTCATTTATAACCCGTGACAGCTGTGCCACATCTCCTACTCAGTACTTAAAACCCAGCACAGCCATCTCGGAAGGGTTTGGCTTAGAAATCGGTCTCCTCAGGAATGATAGCCCTCACTTTTCAGAGCATGAAAGATGGCTTAGTTTCTATTGCTACCTTTTGCCATCGAGGAAATGTTTAATATTTCTAATTATAACCACCAGTGGGCTTTTCTATCTTCCTAACCAACTAAATAAAGCTGAGTGTGACCACACCCAGAGCACGGAGTGTTGAGTCAATTCCAGACATCAGGGCTGTGGGCCCTGCCATGTCTCTCTCCCTCCCTAGCTTCTCCTTTCTCTCTCTGATGCTAGGGATCAAACCAGGACTTTATGCATATGAAGCAAGCATGTACCACCTAGCTGTATCTGAGCCCCTAAAATTCATTTGGAAAGGCCACAGAGCAAAAACGGGATTCAAAAGGGTCTTGAAAATGAACAGAGTTAGGAGCTGCAAAGATGGCCCAGTGGTTCAGAGCACTTGCTGCTCTTCCAAGGGACCTAAACCCAGTTCCCAGCACCCACATCACAACAGCCTGTATGTAACTCCAGCTCCAAGGTATCGGACACCATCATATCTACGAGTAACTTCACACATATGGCATTTACTCACACAGACACACATACACACAGACAACGTAAATAAAAGTACATTTAAAAAAAAAAAAAAAAAAAAACAAAGTTAGGAAGCTAGGGAGATGACCCAGTGGTTAAAAGCACAGCTTGCTCTGGCAAAGGACCTGAGTTTGGCTCCCAACACCCAGGTCACGCAAATCACAACTGCCTTTAACATCGGCTCCAGAAGATCTGGTTCCCCCTTCTGGACTCCACAGGTACCTGCACTCACACATGCACACTTTCATATTCACATACAAGGACACACACACATACACACAAATCTTTTTTTAAAAGAGAGCAAAGTTAGTGAATTCACATTTCCTGATTTCAAAACTTCCTGAAAAGCTAAATTAATCAAGAGGCATGGTACTAGAATGAAGGCGAAAGATGAATGGATCAACACTGAGTCAGCCTATACACTTATGATCAGTTGGTCTTCAAAAAATGGACCAAGACAATTCAATGGGGAAAAGAACATTTTTTTAAAAAAACTCATAGTATAAGCTTTCCATATGTCCTCTTGTAAAGTTATCTAGACCACTATCTTGGTTTCCAACACCCACATTAATAGTTCAATCACTTGTAACGCCACCTCAAGGAGAGTTGATGCTTTTACATGTAACTACTACACTCGTGGGCGCACATCCCCACACAGACATTCATATACATAAACAAAAATAAAATCTTTGAAAAATAAGAAGATAATCCACAGAACACAAGACAATACTTTCACCTACCCGATAAAGATATCAGATCTAAAATACACAGTGAATTCTAACTCAACAGGAAGACAATAATCCAATTTAAAATGTGCATGGCAGGCCTGAGGGTATGGTATGAACCTGTAATTCCAGCTGTAAGAAATGGAAGCAGGAGGGTTCAAACTCAAGACCTACATGGCATACAAAGTAGGTTCAAGGCTAGCCTGGGCAGCTTGATAAGACCTTGTCTCTAAATAAACAGTAAAAAGAGCTAAGCAAGCAGTAAAGCACTTGCTTAGCATGCACAAGCATGGTACTGGGTACAATCCTCAATACTACAAAAAAAAAAAAAAACCACACACACATGTACACATATCTAACATATACACATAAAGAAGCAAAAGAATTTAATATATAGTTCTTCAAGAAAATGCAAATCAGCCCGGCAGTGGTGGCACATGCCTTTAATCCCAGCACTTGGGAGGCAAAGGCAGGCGGATTTCTGAGTTTGAGGGGCACGCAGGCACACACACACACAGACACAAACACACACAGACACACACACACACAGACACACACACATACACACACACACACACACACACACACACACATCAATTGATGAAAAACAATTCTTTTCTAAGAAAAATAAAGTTAAACAGTTAGCAAATGTCCCAGCAATACCTAAGTATGGACTCCAAGAAATGTAAAAACCTATTTCCACATAAAAACTAGAACATAAATGTTTGTGGCATTAACCATAATACCAAAAAATGTAGAAACATTCTCAAAGTCTAACAACTGATGAATGGATAAATAAAATGTGGTACTTTCATACAGTGAGAGACTACTAGACAATAAAAAAGAATAAAGTACTAAGCCAAGGATGGTGATGTATGGCCAGTCATGGCAGTACATGGTCATGAAGCACTGAAGGAGGCTAAAGTTGGGAAATTAAAAGTTTGAGGCCAACCTGGGTAATATCGCTAGATCCTGCCTCAAAAAAAAAAAAATCTACACGAATAAACCTCAAAAAATATTATGCTTACACAGGCCCTGGCTTCAACTAATCTCTGATAACAAGAGAAAAACACACACATACAAATGTACACATACACACACGAACACATGCAGAAATGCCAAATGACTGAAATTATGAAACACTACATATACTACCATGCATGCCATTATAAAAAATATATCCTGAAAAAGCAAATCTATGGGAACAGGAAGTACATTAGCACATGCCTACGACAGAGTTCGAGGAAGTGGGCAGGGTTGAGACGTAACTACTAAGGGTCTTCTATTGGCATTCCCAAGCTGGCTTATCCTGATGCTAGAACAGCTCTGTAGTACACTAAGAACTGTTAAACCCCTTGCCTTCAACAATAACTTTATGGGATACAAAGTATTTCAAAAAAATGTGCTAAACGCAAAAATCAGCCTCACACTGCACAACCACAATTATGACACCGAGACTGAGGGAAAGGTAAACTGTAAGGGGATATATCCGATTCACAGCTGCCAGATGCTGGAGAACGAGGAAGAGTCAGACCTCACCGGAGCCCAGGAAACCACACAACCACTACGTCTGGTGCTTGGTCCATGTGTTCCCATGTCAGAATTCTAACAAGTATACACCTGGAAAGGACACACACTTTGCTCTAAGTAAACGGATATCCTCCCTCCCTAACAAAAACAAAAAAAACAAAAACAAAACAAACAAAACAAAACAAAGAAACAAACAAAAGACTCTAACTTTTTTTCCCAGACAAGGTTTCATGTGTTACCCAGGACAGTCTGACTCATGCATCCTCCTGCCTCAGCTTCCTAAGTAATTGTCCATACCAGTTAAAATGCAGGCATTTCATTTCCACTGCAGAAGTGAGGGGGGAAACACAGCAACAACAGTATTCGGAAGCCGAGAACAGAACAACCACCTTTAAAGCAGTCCAGGATCTGTGGAATGTCTCCCGTACATATCATCAACATGAGGAGCCAGGCTGTCCTCGGTGGGAGAGCACTGGCCTGATAGGCAGAGTGCCCTAGCTCCAACCCTCACTACTGCAAAACAAACCAACAAAGAAATCAGGAATGGGGAGACTGTGTAAGATTGCCTGTGGCAGCCAGATGGGACCGCTCATGTTTGCAATCCCAGGACTAAAGGCTAAGGCAGGAGGAGCATTTGAGGTCGAGGCCTATAGGAGGAGCATTTGAGGTCAAGGCCAATATGGGCTACCTAGTGAACTCCAAGGTACCCTGGACTAGGACAAGAACTTACCAATGAAGGAAGGGAGGGAGGGAGGGGAGAATATTGCCTATGACACTGTAATAATATAGTCATAACTGCAAGACTCCTCCCTTGGGACTTAAAATCAAAGTTAGAAAACAATTTCCCTGTAAAGTATAAACTAGCGAAAGTCAACATAAAATTTCTTAGCAGTTATCTAGTGAAGTCCATTAATTTAAGGGGCAAACTGTATTGACAAAAGGAGTCCTAAGAAATCCCCAAACCTAGTCATCTAGTTAAACTAAACAAATCATATCCTCTGTCTAGACCTTTGTTATATTTTATTTATTGATTATTACTCTGTGTGTGCATGCATGTGTGGTGTGTGTGGTGTGTGTGGTGTGTGTGGTGGATGGGTGGTAATGTATATGATACACCATGGCATGTACATGGAAACCAGAGGGCAACTTTCTCTGCTTCCACCTTCACATTGGTTCCACCTTCACATTGGTTCCACCTTTACACTGGTTCCACCTTTACGGGGATTGAACTCAGGTCCTCCGGTCTTTGAAGCGTCTACAGAATCATCACACCTGCTTGTCTAGATTTTGTTTTGTTTTGTTTTGTTTTGTTTTGTTTTGTTTTAAGAAAAAGAATCAGGGGTGGAGTGGGGACCAAAAAAATAAAATAAAATAAAGAAAAGAGAAGAAAAAAAAAGAGTCAGAAAAATTTAACTATTTGGAAAAAAGTGATAAAGATACCTCACATCCAACTAATCTGTTTGAATATGCATTTTTATTATAAAGTGGAAAGGAAAGAGCTACAGACTTATCAGTGTTCATTAAAATACTGTCCAAAGGAGAAAGATCTTTAGCCTCATAGCTAGATAGTTACTAAACCACCAGTAGGGAAGGGGACCCCTTACAAGAACTTTAAACAGCTGGAAGACTATCCCTCAAAATCATTTGATTTCCTTTTATTTTTTTCCTAAAACAACTTTTTAATTTGTTGATCCTAAACCCATTGCCTACACACAACAGCAAAAGCTAGTAGCCATTCATCCAAAGATAACCAATGCAGAGTCTACAATAATTTAAAAAAGAGAGTTTAGGGCTGGGGGGGGGGGCAGGGTTGGTGCACGCCTTTAACCCCAGCACTTGGGAGGCAGAGGCAGGTGGATTTCTGAGTTTGAGGCCAGCCTGGTCTACAGAGTGATGAGTTCTAGGACAGCCAGGGCTACACAGAGAAACCCTGTCTCAAAAAACAAAAACAAAATCTGTGTTGGACAGTAAGTAAAATTATACTTTATATTCGGCAAAACTCAGATCACAGACAGGGGAGCCATCAGTCTTCCTGACACCTGACTCTTATAACTACAGCAACCGGGTGGTGGCAGCACACACCTTTAATCCCAGCACTTGGGAGGCAGAGGCAGGCGGATTTCTGAGTTCAAGGCCAGCCTGGTCTACAGAGTAAGATCCAGGGACAGCCAGGGCTACACAGAGAAACCCTGTCTTGAGAAAAAAAAAAAAAAAAAAAAGAATAACTACAGCTAGCTAGGCAGTGGTGGCTCACACCTTTGGTCGCAGCACTCAGGAGGCTGAAGTGAGTGGATCTGAGTTCAAAGCCATCCTTGTCTACAGAGTGAGTTCCAGGACAGCCAGGGCTACACAGAGAATCCTATCTACACACACACACACACACACACACACACACACACACACACACACACACCAGCGTTCAGCTATACAGAACAGCCTTCACTGAGGAAAGGGAAGAGAAAAACACTTTGCAAGCTACGGACAAGTCTCTTGTGAACTACAGAGGGTTCTGGCACTAAGAGACTAGAGGGATGTTCCATTTGAGCCTTCCATGTTGCATCTCAGAGGTCCGGCTGCTTGCCCAGAGTCTCAGCATCACCCAAGAGTCACACACTTAACACAGGTCTCAAGTTTTTTAGGCTGAACTATTAAACTTCCTGCTACTTCATCGGAAATCCATGAGAACAAAGAAATGAGAAAGGTTATAGTAAATGAGTGGCTGGATGTGCAAACTAGCATAAAGCATTGGGAATGGCAGGAGATGAGCAGAACATACAAAATAAAATTGTGGTGTCTTCAGGTACAGCAGAGAGGTAGAGTTGTCGACCTAGCTCGCACAAAACCCTTGGCTAGACCTCAACACAAGGGGCTGGGGAGGGGGTAGAAAATAGTTTTCCTAATTCTCTTGCCATTTTCTTTCAACCAGAAAGTAAAGATATGTATGAGATATGTTATTAATAAAAACAATCCATAATATTTTATAATGACATGCTGGGAGATCTAATTTGCAGCAAGACAGTACATCATTATATCTGTGTCTTAAAGTGTCTTAAAAATAACCAGACTGTCAAGTGTACGCAATATTAAAATTAGAGTATGAATAATGTCCTCTTTACCATAAAAGTTATTAGGAAACGGTCCTTAGATGTGATTTCTATGATGTGGCTATTTGTTTAAATAAGCTTGTCTAAACCATTCCATATGCATCAAAAAGTAAGCAGGGGCTGGAGTTAGAGGCTCGAGCTGTCCCGAAGAGACTCTCTGTTCAGTTCCCAGCACCCACATGGCAGTGCACAACCATCAATAACTCCAATTCCGGGGGATCCAGTGCCCTCTTCTGGATGCAGGCACCAGGCACAAATGCAGTGCACACACATAGGTCCAGACAAAACACTTGTATACATAATTTTTTAAAATCTTTTATTTAAAAAGGTAAACAAAGAGTGTTGATTTTTCAGGCTGTCTCCACTGCTTATAAAATCTGGCTGTAGTTCTGTGGAACCAAGCAAACTATTTTTTTTTTTCCAACATAGTTCACACACACACTGGAATCTGAAGCTGAGTAACGTCTGAAGTAATCTCTCAAAAATCAAGCTCCTTTCATAGAACAACTTCTGAGTAGCCTCCCAAAGAGCTGGTGGGCTATCCTGTTGCATAGATTGTGCACTGTGGTAAAACTGCAGGATCACTGTTTCATAAAACACTCTGCATCTTTCCCAGCCTATGGAGCCCTTCTGACCTATAGGATTCCAATCCATACTAACTTCGGGGGTTGGATATTTCTAGAAACAAAGTCTGAAAGGAAGCAGCCTGCGACGGGGCTTCCACCTGCCAACTTATCCCCGGGAATACATGACATCTTTCAGAGAATTAATTCTGCGCTCTCTCTCTGACGCTCTCTCTCTAGTATTTATTTCTTAGGGTTTTTTTTTAAAGATTTATTTTATTTATCTTATGTGTATGAGTACACTGTAGCTGTACAGATGGCCGTGAGCCATCATGTGTGTGGCTGCTGGGAATTGAACTCCAGCCCCGCTCACTCCGGCCCGCTCGCTCTGGCCCCCGCTCGCTCTGGCCCTGCTCGCTCTGGCGTAATTCACAGTAGCTGTCTTCAGATGCACCAGAAGAGGACGTCAGATCTCATTACTGGATGGTCATGAGCCACCATGTGGTTGCTGGGATCCGATCTCAGGACCTTTGGAAGAGCAGTCAGTGCTCTTACCCACTGAGCCATCTCGCCAGCCCCTCTGCTCTCTTATATTCTGATCAATGTTCTTATCTGCTTAGTTCATGTTTAACAAAATATGAGTCTCAGTGGTACCTGCCTAGAGCACTGGAAACCCTCTGGGATTGCTGAAGACAGCTCCTCCACCTAGGTGTCCTCAAGATAAGTTGGGGCCCAGATTAGAGACTTGTAAGTTAAATCAAGTGCAGAGGAAAAAAAAAAAAAAAGGCTCTACACCAACCTAGTGGCAACAGACGATTCTATTGACTATAAAGTGCCAGACTGTGCCAGTTCTGAGTGTTTTGACTTAACGCCCACAAGTTCGATGGAGGTAGCCAGACATTTGCGTGTGCCCTGGGGCACGCTGTTTTGATGGGCCACTATTAGTTTTTCCACGTCTTGGGCCTACGGGCCTTAGCTAAATTTTTGGCTCCTATACTACCACTTCACAGGAAACTCCCTTAATCTTTCCAACAAAGGAGTGTTCCTACTGTCGGCTATCCCCTCCTCCCTTTTTTTTCCAGAGCAAAATAACCTATTAGCATTGGCAATCTGCCGAATGCCAATTCCCCAAGTGCCAGGCACTCCTTTCTTGGAGGTTCCAATCTCTCCAAAGCTATGGCCTGGCATAGTGTTCAAGGCTAAAAGTGCACCCTGGGTAGGGCTGGCAACCTCAGGGTTGGCAGGCAGGGGTTCACTAGGGAATCTAAGGAAGCAAGCCCTGGTGATCTGGAAGCTATTTTCGGTGGGCACGGGTTTAAGGACAGAGATGTCCAAATATGCCTTTTTAGGGCCTCGTAGGTCACATTTCCTAACCGCTATTGAACAACCAAGTCTGAGCTGAGTCTGTCAGGAGTTTTTTTAAACATCAGCTGAAAATTGGAATTTGATCACTGACACTGACGCCCGACAGAAGAGGATTCTGGGAGATAAAATTCATAGGTAGTTGCTACAGCTACAGAATTAAGATTGAAACATGCTAGCATCATTTTTTTGAGGATTCTTACACGTGTGGCAGAATTAGAATTAGTCTTAGAATTAAAGCTTCATTTACCACGAGCTTTATGCATTTATTTTTAGTTTTGACTGATTCCTCTCAGCTTGTCAAATATGATTGAAATTTGCTGACAGTAATTCTCCCTCAGCAACTATATTTCTGTTGTTTTACTCAACTGTACCAGAGTAAGTGAGATAAACACACTAAATGGAAAGCTAAAGACTTCACACTTTGAGCTTTTCCTATCAGAAGCAGCTTCTTAAGTTAGTGGAAATGCCCTCTATCCATTTCCAAGTACCGTTTCGGCTTTGGCAATCTTTCATAACCTAGATCAAATTTCACCTCCATTGACAACTCTTTATTGACTTAGAGTCCCCCACCCCATCCCATCTCCCAGCCTCTGCCTCCTATTTTCACTGTCAAAGCATACAGGCTGCCTCAACCCCCAAGCCACAATGTCTACAGCGTCTAAGTAAATTCTTAAAAGGACAAGGGCACTCACTACTCCTGTCTCCCTCTGCTCTAAATTATGGAGAATATGTGTTTGAAAAACAGTGCATATTTATGCAATGATCAGGGGCTGGAGAAATGGCTCAGTGGTTAAGAGCACCGAATGCTCTTCTGAAAAACCTGGGTTTGATTCCTAGCATCCTCAGCATGGCTCAAAAAGGTCTGTAACTCCAGTTATACAGGAATCTGCTGCCCTCTTCTGGCCTCCATGAGCACTACATGCATATGGTGCGCATACACACCCATATAAAATAAAAATAAATATGGAACAATCGAACTGTTTTTTAAGCAAGAGGATGAAAACCATGAAACTGATAAATATAACAACATCAGAATGGTACAGTGAACAGAATCCTTACAATCCTGCCAGCCTGGAGATGGCTCTGCATGTATAAACAAAGAAAGAGGGTAAGATCATTCCAAAAATACAAACCAAAAATGTGAGATTCAATCTTTGCTTCTTCTTTCTCACATTCTATACCCAACAAACAAGGCTTGTTAACCTTCCTTCCAAAGGCCTCTATAATCAGGCAGGGACTCTCAAACCTAGTCAACACAAGAACCTGGAAATCTTGTTCTAAAGGGCTGTGGAGGTGTATAGATGGCTCGATTGGTCAAGTGCCTACCTTCCAAGCACAAAGACCAGAGTTTGACCCGTAGAACCCCTCTAACAACAACAACAACAACAACACGGTGGCATGGGCTTGTCATCTCAGTAGTAGAAGAGACAGCAGAAATCCCTGGTTTGGCTTACTTGGTGTGTTCCAGGCCAGTGAGAGACTGTGCCTCAAAAAAAAGTGGATGGTATGTGAAGAACAACATCTGAGGTTGTTTTCTTGGCTTCCATGTGCCTATGTACACATGTATGCACACTGTTCCATGCTCATATGTACACATATGAGCACACATACATACATACATACATACATTATGTACATATGTTTCTGTACTTGATCTCCAATTTCTGATTTACTAGGGCTGAGGTGTGGACAAAAATTTACATTTCTAGCAAGTACTCAATTGGGTACATGGTAATTCTGTGATCCAGCAACCATAGTTTGAAAACCACTGTTTTGCTGGGCAGTGGTAGTGCACACCTTTGATCCCAGCATTTAGGAGGCAGAAACAGGCAGATCTCTGTGAGTTTGAGGCCAGCCTAATCTACAGAGAAAGTTCTAGGACAGCCAGGGCTACCCAGAGAAACCCTGTCTTGAAAAACAAAAACAAGGAGAGGGAGACAGAGAAAGAGAGAGAGAGAGAGAGAGAGAGAGAGAGAGAGAGAGAGAGAGAGAGAGAGAGAGGGAAAGGGGAGGGGAGGGGAGGAGAGGGAAAGAGGTAAGAAAAGAAGGAAGGGAGGGAGACAGAAGACCACTGCTTTTATCCATTCTTTACTCCATCCTCCATTCTTTTGGCAGGGTTCACAGTTTCTACAAAAGGAATGGGAGCTATGGCTTATGACATAGGAAGGCACTTTGAATGATGCATGAAACAGCTAAATTTGTTCTGCTCTTGAATGAGTTCCCTTAGCAGGCAATAGTTTTCTGAGGCTTTGAAATGATCACTAATACTTGAGTGCGTCTTACAGCACTTCTGGAGTAGTCCAGAGCACTTCCTAATACAAAGCAGCTGATGAGGTCATGGTCATGCAAGTTGTCAGAAGGGGGAGGAGGGGAGGCAGCAACAATCGTTGTGAAAGGGGTGTGTTCTGTGGACGAGAGAATGGAACTATTGTACACAAACTCAATGGATGCCAAGCATGTGGCCCAATTATTTCGCCTGTATGAGCATGGCACGGAAGGCTCTCCTTAGAGAACTTGATTCACACATTTGTGTTTTGTCTTGTATCCACAGGCGAAAGCCTAGAGATTTTCAATCCAAGAGTCTTCACCAAGTTCCTGTCTTTTAAACCTAGAACATAAGTAAGTTGGAAAGATTTTAAACATCATCTATAGAAATAAAAGCCATTTCAGCTGGTAAAAGACAAATGCATGAGTTTACACTGGTCAGATACTGACTGCAGTGAGGGTCAAGTGAGGGAAGAAGTCCATGATTCACATTGGGGGACCAGTCCCAGAAAACCTGGAGTTCAACAGCTCATCAAGCAAAGGCTTGCCATGCAAGCACCAGGACCTGAGTTTGAATCCCTAGCACCCACATAAAAAGCTGGGCATGGTAGCATGCACCTAGACAAGCAGAGACAAGATTCCCAGAGTTCACTGTCCAACCAGTCTAGATAAATTGGTAAGCTCTGGGCTTAAAGAGTGATTCTATGTCAAGAAACAAAGTGGAACAATTAAGGAACCAAAGTTCAATCTAAGCACTGGAGCATGTATATGCAAGGGTACACACACAGTGAACAGCGCAAGGGTGAGAGTGGGTGGGATTGGAGAAGTACGTACTCTTAGATTCTATTTTCCTTAGTCCATCTTTGACTCTTCCTGTATTTAAGGTAGTTGTATTGGTCACCAATGTCCAGAGTTTTAATGGGATAGAAGATCTGTTTTGGTACCAAAATGGGCATATGACTGGGTATTTTTACTTTCGGGGGTACACTAACCCAGTAACATAGAGATGAAATGGCTCAAATTGTTCAGCTACAACGGGCAGTGGTGGTGCATGCCTTTAATCCCAGCACCAGGGAGGCAGAGTTAGGCGGATTTTGAGGCCAGCCTGGTCTACAGAGTGAGTTCTTGGGCAGCCAAGGCTACACAGAGAAACCCTGTCTCGAAAAATCAAAAAAGAAAAAAAAAAATGTTCAGCTGCATAAAAGTCAAAACAAACAAAAAAACACAAAGATGACTGAACGTGATAGTGCAAAACCAGAAAACCAGAGGGACAATGACTGTTCCAGGTCACCAGACTGGCCATCACCTTTGCTCTATGTGCACCACACAAACAAGCAAGTTGCAAGGTGTTGCCAAACCTCTTCAAGTTCCCCTGTGTTATATGAGCCCTGGCAAGGCCAGGGAAGAGTGGCCCCTGGGCAGCAGCTCCATGAGGCAGGGTTAGCAAGTTCAGACAGCATGGTATACATTAGGCTGTCTATCAAAGATGAATTCACCTTGAAATAACCCTTACTAAAGAAAGCTGGGCAGCAGGGTTCATTTGGAGGTCTACATCCTATTCTGGATAGTACTGATGTGAGGGATCATAGTCCAAGAGCTTTATGCAGCTATGAAGGATGCTACATTCAAAATACTAATGTTGGCAGGCCACCAAGGTTCCATGAGGCACTTATGGTACAGAATTCATTTGGCATGGGCTCTTTCTACTGTATATATTGGGTGGAAAAAAAAAAAAAAAGCAATGGTAAAAACAAAAACTGAAGGACAAGAGAAAAATGTGCTCATAGGGCTCCATGAGCTCCACAAAGGATAATCTCAAGAGTTATCAGAGATATCAAAGACCACATAATTATCATATTTACATGCTTCTCCTTCTTACTCAGGAGAAGAAGTCCTTCAGAGAAAATCGGTTTAGGAAAGATGGGTTAAGATGAAAAGAGTTATAGTTACAAGATGTTTATTGTTTTCAGGTACATGAGATTTTGGGGTGTCAACACTACAGTCATATGCCACCAATAAAAACACGTTTTGTTTTTTTTGCCTTCTGTTTTGCTTTGTTTTGATTCAGAACTTTATAGTCCTTAAGCTAGGTGCTGTAAATTTGGGGCTCATGACTTACAGCTTGCTCTCACTCCATCCTTCATAAGTTCTCAAGTATGATTTGCCATCAAAATCTTTTTTATTATTTCAGTACAGCAATTAAATGTCTTGTTTCTGATATGGCAATTGCATATATCAAACCTGTGCATAAACCACTGTAAATCTGTAACAAAAATGTCTGTTTGCCCGGCGTAGCAGTCGCTCACCTATAATCCCAGCACCTGGGAGGCAGAGGCAGGCAGATCTCTGGGAATTCAAGGTCAGCCTGGTCCACAGAGGGAGTTCCAGAACAGTCAAAGCTACATAATAGTCTATCTCAAAAACAAACAAACAAACAAGCAAAAGCCTATTTTTAATGTCCGATGCTATGATAAATGAGTCTCTAGGTAATGAAGCAAACTCAACATTTCATATTCTCTTGTTACATGGTTTGCGGAATTGCCTCATCTAGCACATTCATGCCAAGCGTTTAATAGAATGCAAATTTGTGCAAATACCCGTAAGTAAAATCTGTTGTGTTGAATGTTTTTGGACCCCATTTGTACGTGTTTTCCCCGTAGACAGGAAAAAGAATGAGGAGACAGTCATGTATCCAGAATTTACTTTCTGTGCTAAGAAGATATATTTTATAAAATATCTAATTAGTTTTATACAATATTTAATACTGAAGTCAAGGAGCAATACAAGTGCTTTTAGGATTCTGGGAGACTAATTTTGTAGTTATCTTAATTTCAAGAGCTAGAGACTAACTGGCTTTTATTGTAACAGAGATCTAGAGACAGCATAATTACCTGTTCACTAATTTTTTTTAGAGAAAAATCAATATTCATGAAAATAAAACAGCTTTGTGTTTTCTCTGTGAATAAAATTATCCTAATTTTCTACCAACATTCCTTCTGCATTAATGAAACCAAGAGACCAACTTACAAAATAGGAAACAGAAATTCTTGGAAAAGGCAAGCCATAGTCCAGGAATGGACCTCTTCCTCAAACCGAAGACCCAGACAAGACAGGAAGGGAAATGAGAACTCGGGGACTTTATTTTGTCAATGGGGCCAGGGGTGTCACAGGACAGTTCGTATGTGTTGGTTTTCTCCTTCTACCGTGTGGATACCTAGAATCCCACTCAGATTATCAGCCTTGGCAGCAAGTACCTTTACCTGATGAGCCATCTCACCAGCCCAGGTTCTTACAGTTTAAAGAAAGGCTCTAATAAAAAGCTAAACTATCCCAGGATGCAATTTTACAACTTCACTGAGAATAATTAGAAATCATGTAAGACAATTTATTATTTAATCTGACTTATTTTCCTTTAAAAAAATACTAAGATTTTCCCAATTCTACTTTATGTTTAAATGTCCCTCATTAAAAAAAAAAATTCCACATCATTTTCCTTTTGCTATGAAATAAGCATTGTATTTCTACTATATAGATGAGGAAAGTAAGGTAGAAAGATGGGAAGCAACTCAGGGAGTCAGAATAGGAAGTAAACAGGATTAAGAATCAGTTGACATTGGTTTAAATACAGTAAAGCCACCTACTAGCAGTAAGCAAATTCCTTTGGCCTCTGGGACCCGTCTTCTTTTCATCTATAAAACAGAAGCCATATTACCCACCTCTCTCCTGTGAGGCACAGTGTCTAACAGAATGCTTAGTGCATAATTAGTTATTCAGCACAGGGCCCACCCACCAACCCACCATGCCATTTTCTTCATTTGGTACAATGGCTATATAATCAATCCATAATGCCATTGTGAGGGAAATGAGGTACAGACTGTGAATACAGAGGTCCCTGGCTGGTCTCAAAATGACTAGCTGAGCCACAATCAAATATCCAAACACTGGTCCCTCGGTAGAACTGCCTCTGCACACACCGCTTATTTATAATACTCACAGAACAATCTGCTTAAGCTGACTGCTTAATCTGTGATTTAAATATGTCTCCAACAAAATCTAACTCATTTCTACAGTGGCTTTATATTTCAGTTATCACCCCCAAAATATTATAGTACCTCTTTTGAAAATACTTACTTGTCCAAAAGATATTGCTACTAGAATGTCTGCAATATATCTTTAATAATACATAAACTAAATACATAATACATAAACATAATACATAAGCATGTCTAGACATTTGAATTATCCCATTAAGGTTGACTTCAAAGATACTAGTTTTTTCATTTTTCACTTTTTCTATTTTCTCCCAAATAAAAAGTCAGGTAGTAAATGTGGTAAATGAATACAGATTTGCATAGATAAAAACAGAAGACTGAGAAATATGGGTAAGATCTGAATGTATGAGGCAATGACCTTCAAAACTGGCTATTAGCACCGTTCTTCACTGGGGAGCAATTACACTACAATCCTCCTATGTATACTTTCATTTCTCCTGATCTACAGATGCATTTCCATATCAGAAAGGATAAAAGAGTAGGCTGGTGACTGGGAGAACCTTCTTTGCAAAGATAGAAGGCATTCTGGTTACCCTAATAATTGCATCCTAAAGGCCAGCTCACTATAACTGCATTATGAAATGCCGCTAAACCAATACCTTAACAGAACTGCCTTATGACTGAAATTTACCAAACATGGCTTTCATGACACCAACCAATGATATATTTCTAATTCTGCATTGCCCTACATGGTCTCTGGTTATTTCAAAAGCCATAAAAATATTTCTAAAATAGATACCATGTCTCAATGAAAGTATAGCACTTTAAGAAAAAAAAAGAGTTCAAATTATCACCAAAAGATTTAATATACAGCATTGCCATTCTCAAAGTATTAAGAATAATGTTTAGCTAAATAGGGAGCCCACGCCTCCCTTCCATATTAAAAACTGTACCAAGTGTTTAACAAGCAAGCACATGTGGGCACACACATATGGGCACACACACAACACACAGTAGAAATATAAAAAGGGAAAGTTGCTAAGAAAAGCTCAATCTCTAGATGCTTTGTTTTAAAAGCTGCATATAAAAATATTAGAATCATATATTGACTTTTTTCAAGCTTTTTCTCATATCGGTAAAAACAAAAGCAAAGCAACATCTAAATAGTAACATAAAAAAATGGCAAATGTGCTACACAATTTCTCTGTTGTAGAGACTACAGCAAAACCACCATGTACAATGGTTAAGACATCTAGACTGTGCATGGGAGCCATGATTAATTCTTATAACATTAAATTATAAAAGCAACAAAAAATAAACACAAGCACAGTAGAATATAGTAAACATTACTCCAATAACTCCAACTTAACTTTAAAGCATTCTTTTTTTTCTCAATGGCAATAAGAACCATCACCAATTACAATATTAATCAGCCTCACCTGTTCAAGGAAGACCCGAAACCACAAGGTTAGCAAACACTTCTAGAGGCGTGGTATTTCATTTGTACTCTATACCTTGGCAAAAGTTAATGATCTACTAAGAAATTTTATGTCACTATATACCACAAAAGTATTCGTAAGATTTATGAAACCTAAACCTCACACTGCCCTCGGCAGGCTATTTTACACATTTGTTAATTTTTTATGCCCTTTTTTTTTTAAAGGCAAGACTTTTAAAGCTCTTGACAATGTACTCAAACTGCGAAGGTGTCAATTCCATGCTTTCTCCTCCTCCATTAAAACAAAACGGGGAGGGGGTGTACATAGAAACAATGACACCATAGAAACAAAAAGTAGCAAGCCACTATGGAGTTGGGAAATAATACATATACCATCTCTCCATCATCGTTAGCTACAAAAACCCTTTCATTTCATGGCTCGAATTTTTATGGGCATTTAATCTATATTAAGTAGACTTCAAAAAGAGTCTGTGCTCAATCTCTACTCTCCTGGATCTTTGGCAGCAATCAGCATTTAAGCCCAGGGCTTGGGGTGGAGTGGGGGTGGGAGGTTACTGGAGAGGAGGTTGAACTGAGCACAGTCAGCATTAAGCATCTACTCTCTACCCAGGGTCTTTCTCTCTCTCTCTCTCTCTCTCTCTCTCTCTCTCTCTCTCTCTCTCTCTCTCTCTCTCTCTCTCTCTCTCTCTCTCTCTCTCTCTCTCTCTTTTAAATGCTATTGTGCTCTGTCAGCAAGACGATAGATAGATAGACAGACAGACAGAAGATAGATGGGGCACCCTGAGGGTAAGATCTAGGCAGGCTCCCCCCCCCCAACACACACACACACACACACACACACACACACACACACACACACGTCTGTGCTTAGAAGCCTCCTCTAGGTTCTTGCAGGAAAGGAAAGGGATCAGGTGAGACCGTTCTGGGTCCAACTCAAATTTTCTTCTCCACAAAGAGCAGTTTTTGGCGGTGAGTGCAGGGTTCTCTGGTTGAAGAACTAAACCTGAGAGCACTGTCGGTGTTTTCAATCTCTGACTTTATAAAGGACAGACTGCATTCCTGGGGTTAAAAACCATATATGACTCCTGACGAGCTACACAGCAGTAGTGAAGGGACACAAGCAAGGGGCTGTAATAAACCAGGTTCTGAAAGAAATGCTGTGCGGCATTATTGCATTGTTGGCTTTTCCTTAAGTCCACGATTCTTTCCGGCCACTGCTAACCTCCAAATCGCTGGGACTTGTTGCTAAATCTTTGCCTCACGCCCCCACACACACACCCCCAGAAATAACCAACACGCTGAGATTTGGGGATCAAAAGACAAGGAAGGGAGATAGATCCTCAAAGCACAGAGGGCTGGGCGCCTTCAATAGGCCACTCTGCATGGGCTGCGCGTTCCGTCTGACTCACAAACGCTAGGGAGAAATTATGACATAAACCTTTATCCTTCCAACCAGGGAGATAAAGGCCGGCTGGCGGGCCTGGCGGGGCCCGGGGAGCCTCAGCACGCGCCCCTCGACGGGGCGGCCGGAGGCAGGCGTCTCCCGCCCTACACGCCTAGCTCAGGCTGCCCGCCCAAGGTGCTGCTTATCCGCCGGCTGGAGAAGCCGAGACCCGGGGTCCTCCGCCCGAGAGGGCGCAGAGCAAGAGTTGCAGGTGCGGGACCCGACTCACCCCGCAGGGGCGCGCGGCGCGTGGTACCAGCCCCCGGCTGAGCTCGGGCTGGGATGCCGCGCGCCGGGCGGTGCGGCTGCGGGGCGGACAAAGCGCCGCGCCGGGGTTAGAGCTGGAGCGACCCCGGGCGGCGGACCCCGCCAACTTGGCCGAGTCTGGGGAGCCGGATCCCGCGAGCGGGCGGGCGGGCGAGCGGCGCGGCGCTGACCTGGATGGTGCAGGTGTACTCGCTGTCGTCCAGCAGCCGCACGGTGCAGCTGTACTCGCGCTCCAGACTCCTGCTGCTGCCGCTCATCAACCTGCTCAGCATCTTCCCGCCCGCTCGCCCGTCCTCGGGAGCGACGCGGCGGCGCTGCGGACTCCGGACCCGTCGCCCCTCAGCGCGGCAGCTCCGCGCCGGCCCTTAGCACCTGCACCATCCCCCCTGGCCGGATCGCCACCGCTGCCTCCTCCCGCCCCACTCTTCTTCCTTCTACAGAGCCACCACCGCCTCCCCCAAACCCCAAGCAAGCTGGGTTCTCTCCCGGGCGCCCCACTGCCCGTGCCCAGCTCATGGGGCGGGGCCTAGGTAGGGGGCCAATGGAGGTCAGCGCGGCGGAACCGATTAGCAGGAGGAAGAGCCAATCAGAATAAGGAATGGGGATGATGAGCGGGCGGAGGAAGCAATCAGCGCAAAACAGCAGTACTGAGCCCAGTCGGACCAGCCCCCTAGCGCCCCAAGCCCTGGCTCGCTCTCTTCGCGGGGCGGTGGTTGGTATGGATGCTGTTTGTCCTGGGCCGGGGCATGTGTGGACACTTCACAAGATCGGTGTCTACAACCTGGATTAACATGTGAGCTGTTTCAGGAGTCAAGTCTTGCACCCTGCAACACCGGGTTCCTGCTCTCTTGGAAGCAAAGCGAGGAGGCGGCACCTGCAGAAAACAGGCACCCACGATTCCCGACCTGGCAGCTGCCCCCACCTGTGCGCTGCCCTAAGTCAGCTCCATGGGCCCCTGTGCCTCGAGCACCCTTATTTTGGTGAACATCTGTTTTTACAATAGCTATTTGCTCCGGTGCAACCACAGGAGCTTGTAAGCGCCTGCGATTAGCGCTTAGAAAACCCTACTCTCTAACCCTTCTTTTATTTTCAGAAGACAAAAGGAGGCTGAGGTGTGCTTCTTAGCTGGGCAAGGAACAGGAAGTGGTGGACCTTTCCTTGTACTTTTAGAAAGAATTATTACATCTTCAGACTTCTGCAACAAAGCACAACGGTCAGGAGCTGTATAGCACAAAGAACCGGAGGGGGGAAAATGCCTCCTTTCCTTTGTGTCCTCCGCATCAGCAGACTTAAAGTTCCTTTCCAGAACTTCACTAAGAGACGGTCACCTTCAAAGGTTTCATTACTAATAATATCAATGTGTGTCCGTGCATGGCATACGAACACTCAGGTGCCACGCACGAGTGTGAAGGTCAGAGGACAACTTCGTGGAATCAATTCTTTCCTTCCACCTTTATGTGGGTTTCAGGGATCAAACTTGGGTGGCCAGACTGGCCTGGTAAGCACCTTTACCGGCTAAGCTATCCCACTGGCTCTACCTTCAAAGATTTCAATGGGAGGAAGTGTTAAAAAGGAGTTAGGTTGGAATAGGGATGTAACTCAACGGTAGAGCCCTTTCCTAGCTGGTGACAAGATTCAGCACTGAAACAACGTCAATACAAAACATTAGTGCTATGAGAAATATATTTGCTTAAAATAATGAATTATCAATTTCTCATTACATGTATGCTCTTACTATATCAGCATAACACATAACTATTGAAACCCCCTATACTAGACTAGAAAAAAAAATCTGACCATTTTTTGAGGGGGCTGGGTTCAAGACAGGAGCTCACTGTGTAGCTCTGGCTGTACTCAAACTCACTATGTTGAGCTGGCTGGCCTCCAACTCTCAGTGATCCACCTACCTCCTGCTCCACTCCCTACCCCCACCGAGTGCTGGGATAAAAAGTCATGCACCCCTATGCCTGGTCCTATTTTAATTTTAAAATGATTTTGTCTACATGTTTGCCTGAATCAAATCTAAGACTTTGAATTTGCTAGTTAAGGATTGGTAGTAGCTCTAATATTGAGCTACATCCCCAACTTTTGCATTTTTGAGACGGAGTTTTACTATGTAGCTCAGATAACCCCAAAATGGATCCCCTTCAAATTCTTCTGTGTTTGAACTAGAGGTGTTTGACACCTAGCTGACTTTTGACCTTAACAGTATGTTTCCCTAGTATCTTTGGATTCCGATACCACTGCCACCCATATCACCGTAGTATTATAGACTGCTCCCTTGCTGCATTTAGTAGCCATGGGAAGATGTTCCTCTTTTCAAAATACTCCTGACATAGTTATGAGACTAAAACCAGACAGTCAAATGCTCTGCCTACTTCACAACCTGGATAGTAGCCTGGGACCTGGAATACAGAAGCAGGCATTCTGTAAATGATGAACTGATAGATGGAATGATGGGTATACTATTCTATCTACAACTCCAGAAAGAGCCATGAAGAAGCTAGGAGCTTCAAGAAGGTCTCACGGAGGAGCGTAAGCACTACCGCATCAAACGGAGAGGCCGTTCAGCCCAGCCTTGTGTAACGGGGAGAAATGGAAATTTTCAAGCAGGAAGTACTTTTGTTGAAGGCAAAGTTACTATTTGGTATAAAATCTAAAAGAGGAAGGAAAAATATCCAAGAAGCTAGAGGAAACCCATTAGTGTGATGATAGGGATGTATCTCTAACAGGTTATGCAAATAAGCAGCTGTTAGGATAAAAAGGCAAAGCACCATGAATCCAGAAAGCCGGGAGGAACTGAATGCACTGAATGCTGTCTCCAAAGTAAGATGGTAGATGCAGTTGAGGAGGGCAAGATGGTGGCTGCTAGGCAATGTTTCAGGTAACATCCCAGCTCAGTCGAAGAAAATCACATCTGCCTAGAAGCTCTCCAGGCCAAGATTCACCCATATGGTGCATACGATGCCTCTGCAAACTGTCCTTTCCTCTCGGCTACAGAGCAGAGTGTGGAAAACAATGAAATACAAGAGTCTAGTGCACTCCTCCAAAAGATGAGCAGAAGTTCAGGGGAGACCGGAAGATTTTTTTTCTCAAGTTTATTGAGCCCAGTACAGAGAAGGATTGTTTATTAAAAGGCTCCATGTGAGGCTGGGGATGGAGTTCAGTTGGTAGAGGGTCTGCTTAACTTGCATAAAATTCTGAGTCCTATCCCATAACCACATAGAAGAGGGTGTGCTGGTGTGCAGCTATGATCCCAGCACTCAGGAGGTTCAGGAGAGTCAAAGTTCAAGGTCACCCTTCTACTACAAAGTGGATTCCAGGTCAGCCTATGCTAAGACCTTATCTCAAGAAAACAAAATCACAAGGCTTCTGGTGCCTTTGAGAACCACGGTGTTGTGCTTTCATGTCTTATATAAGGAAGCTATGTTTAAAACAAAATTGCAAATTACAATGGTTGAGAACTCCACCTTCCAAGTTATCAGGATGCTAGCTCCCTTCTCAATTGTGAAGGAGTCCCCAGGTATCCCCGTCTCATTTCTGGTTTCCTGACAAAAGCAATGGAGGGGAAAGAGTTTATTTTCATTTTCACTCCAGGTTACAGTCCATCATTGTGAGGGAGCCAAAGCATCAGGAACTTGAAGCAGAGAGAATGAGTGCATGCATGCTGGTACTCAACTCACCTTCTCTTTTATACACTCCAAGACCAGAGCCCAAGGAATTTGCCTTGTACCTCTCACAAATGTGCAGGTCTTCCTGCTTTTATTAACCTAATGAAGACAACCCAGCATAGATATGCTCACAATCAGATATAGACAGGTCCTCACTGAGAGTCTCTGGTGACTCCAGATTGTGTCACATTGACATTTAAATCTAACAATCATGTCAGGGAGGTACCAGCTCCCAGATATGCCTGAAATATCCAGATGCCTTTACTTCAGATGCCCCACCCCTACTCCATCCACGCCCTGCCGGTCTCTCCAAGGAGGGCTGAATTGTGCTAGGTTTTGGCAGGAAGGAGTATCACCTGTTTTTGGCTTTCTTTAATTTGACTTCGTTTTTTTGATACGGAGTCTCTCTGCATAGTCCTGACTGCCCTGGAACTTACTATATAAAGTAAGTGTCAGGCAGGCCTTGAACTCACAGAGATCCATTTGTTTCTGCCTCCCAGGAGTATTGCCCTTTGTTTACCAGGACACCACTAACTTGGGTCCTTCTCATCAAAGTCTCTTGTTGTGCGCACACAGTGTGGACTAAGCTCTGATTTGGGGGGTTGGAGATGTGGTTCATTAGTAGTGTTCTAGCACATGTGAGACCGTGGGTTCTGTTCTAAGCACCAGAAGAATACAAAAGAAAAAAAATGGGCTATCATTTCTAACAATAATTTGAAGATACCGTTCAGGTACTTCAGGGCTCTCCTGGAAGGCTTTGTGGACTAAAAGTGTAAGTGCCACAAGTTCTCAGACTGGACAGCTTCCTGTCCTCAGCAAAAATTCCCTGACCGTGGTTGGGACATCTTGGTCCAGCAACTCTTAGGTTACAGGCCACTTCTGAGGTCTCATTTTTCTGACCCAGATATTATTTCATCTGAGGGCGACTGAACTAGACTAAAATCTCCACGCCCAAGGGGTGACCTTGACCTCAGAGTCAATGAGACTATTGCACTTGTTTTTCTTTTTTTTTTTTAATTTTTTTTATTACTCTCTCATACATTATATCCAACCACAGTTTCCCCTCCATCCTATCCTACCAGTCATTCCCCCAACCCCTTCCACCCCTCCTCTATTTCCCTTCAGAAAAAGCCAGGCCTCTCAGGCTATCAACCATGGCCTGTCAAGTCACAGTAAGATTAAGCCCCTTCCCTCATATTAAGGCTGGACAAGGCAACCCAGCAGGAGGAAAAGGAGCCCGTAAGCAGGGAAAAGTGTCCTAGATAGTCCCCGCACCCACCATTAAGAGCCCTGCAAGAAGACCAAGCTATACAAGTATATAACATGTATGCAGAGGGCCTAGGTCAGACCCATGCAGGCTCCCTGATTCTTAGTTCAGTCTCTGTGAGCTCCTATGAACCCAGGTTACTTGATGGTTGTCCCCTGACATCCACACATGCACACACACACATGTATCTACACACAAACATACAGTTTAAAAATATTTCTTAAAAAGACTGAGTTGGACCAGGAAAAACTTCATCAAAGCCAGCCCGGTCCCTTGGTGTAATTTCCCTAGGAGACAATAAGGAGCACACACATTTATCTTCAATTTCTGCTCCCTCTTACATCTCAGCTTCTGCTCTCCTAAGGACAAGTACTCAAACAAGGATGTTCTCATCTCTCTATCCTCTAAACCTACCAAGAAAAAAGAAGCAAGCTCTGTGCTTCCTCCCTTCCATCCTGTCTACAGGAAAAGGGCTCCTGCTCTACACAGAGATCTGCCCACTCAAATAAAGCATCGTTCTTCTATCAGAAGCCTCTGCACTCAGAATAATGGCTGCTTCACATTTTCTGAGTGTGTTAGACTGAGAATTATTTTAATATGTGTCATTAAGCAATTGATATCATTTTCCCCTGAATAAGTATCCTCTGTTATGAGGACAGAATCCCACCTATAGTTTAAGAGACAGATTTTCCACCTTTCTAGACCCTTATGGCTTTCAGGTTCCATCTAGCCTCTCTTATACTAAGAATTTCTTCCTTTACATGGAGATGTGCTTTTTATTCAAGAGTATATTTGCTGAACATTTAATGTAAGATATTGTGATAACATTTTTGGGTATATAAGACATAGTTCAAATATGAGAAAAGGAAACATAAATCAGGAAGCTCTCAAAGTAGGAGAGAATGTTAGATGTATATACACTTAGCCACAACACAATTGCTCATAATTCAGTTAGCTCTGAGAAGAGATTTGTTGATTTTTCAGGTATGTATGATACACGGAGCATGGAAGCATCATCTTCCAGAGAAAATCCTATCTCGGGAGGGGAAGAAAGTCGCACCATGATTTAAACTTGCGAGACAAAATGGTTTGTAGGCAAAGCATTTAGCTTGGACCCTGAGGAACCAAGGGTCTTGATGGGTGCAGAAGGATGAGGGGGGAGTGGCAGATCTTTGTTACTCTGTCTTGCAAGGTGAGGGGTCTCTTTATGCTTCCCAGGCTGATCTCCAAGACCCTGGCTTAGACAATCTTTCCTCAGACTCTGTGCAGCTGGAACTACAGGTGTTTGTCACCGCACCTGGCAAGTGTGACATCTGAGAAACATGACGGGCAAAGTTATAAAAGCACAAATGTGTATGCCATGTTCCCAAGCCGCAAGTAACCCTGATGGTGTGGGGAGTACAGAGGATATTAAGATCAGAAAGGACTCCCAGTCAACTTGACAGGATTAAAGACTTAAAGGCTATTTTGGCAAAGAAGTAATGGCATTGGATCTGTATTTGTTCATGGCTATTTTTAGAGCAGTGTAAATAGAAGATGAAAAAGATTAATTAGAAAAATAAATTGTAAGAACAATAGAATATCTTTAATGAGGCGCTGGAAACATCTGCAGTAGCTCTCCAGTTTGTGTGTAAGCCTTTGCTTATTCTCAAATGGTGACACATTCTTCTTATTTTTCTAGCTAGTCCTCAGCTATTATTCCAGCAACAAAGCATAAGTCACTTATTTAAAAGATTTGCCGATCTAGGTATCGTGATCCAATACCCGTAAGTTCAATGCTCTTGAGGCTGAGGCTGGAAGATCACAAGTTCAAGGCCAATTTAAGCTGTATAGTGAGTGAGACCATGACTCAAGAAAATAAAACGTTACTGATGGTGGATTGTGTTCAAGTGTATTTGAGAGGTGCTGAGAGATTGCAAAGATTAATAATCATCCCCAATTCTCAGAGAATTTCCCATCCCAGGCAGCCTGCAAAATTACTTCAATAACATTTAGTAAGTGTTCTGTTAATGCAGAGGAATATCCAGCATTCGTGGTTTTATAAAAAGGATAAATGTAAAAGATAACAGAGGTGAGAATGAATATGGGTAAAGAGAGTCTATGAAAATGAAGGAAATTCGAGTGGTGTGTTTCCCAAATCAATACCATCAGGAGACTACCTGCTCACCAAAGCACCCTCACTCTCTCTGCAGTCGAACTCCCAATTCCTGAGCAACTTCTATTTCCCTTTCATTGGGGCTTAACAATATTTGCAGCTTTCAACAACAATGTTTCCATTTGTTGTTAGGGGTTACTTACATTGCAATGGATTCATTCGGTGCCTAGTACCAGGCTTCTATTCTGACGTCATCTCCGAGTTTTTCATCCATGTTCAGATAGGTGGGAATTCTTTGCTAAGTAGTTTGTTCAGAAATGGCTAATATACAGGAATTACATAAATCAACTTAAAATGGGTTGAAAATTAATAGAAGACCTGAAAATATAAATTTACTGGAAGGAAAAATATATAAATTCTTCAAGTGATTATGATGAGCAATTTTTTTTTAAGTCCTGAAAAAAGCAGGAAAGAAAGATGTTAGCAAATGGGATTGTGTTAAACTAAAAAGCTTCCACCTAAAAAACTTCTGCATGGCAAAGGCAATAGTCATCAGAGTGGAAATCAGCCCACAGAATAGGAGAAAATATTTGTGAACTATACATCTGACAAGGGTTAGCATCTAAAATACATAAGAAATTAATAACAGAATAACAAATAATCCCACTGGGGAAAAATGGGACTTGGGCTGAAGAAACAGAAGAATAACACCTTCCCAGCATGTACAAGTCTGTGGATTTGATCTATAGCACTGACAGGTAATGATCAAGTAGAGAGACATACAGACAGATAGATGATAGATAGATAGATAGATGGCATAGATTTAGATAGACTTTTACTAATAAAGATAAACTAATGGTCAAGAGAAATATGAAAAATGTCCCATATCGCTAATCATCAGAGAAATAAATATCAAAACTACAATGAATCTCATACTAGTAAGGGTGGCTATTATCAGATCAACAAAAAAATAATATTGGTGGGGATATAGAGAAAAGTGAACTCTTATACATTGTTGTTTGGGGTGTAAATTAGTAAAGCCAGCATAGACAATTGTGTGGAGAGACACTGAAAATTCAAAAGTAAAACGACCATATGATCCAGCAATGCATGTACTCTGTGTACTCACAAAGCGTGTGAAATTGATATGTTAAAAAGACAGCTGTGCTCCCTGCAGCACTGTGCACAAAGGTTGTTGAAACGGTGATAACTTAAATGGACATCCATGGATGGGTGGATAAAGGAAATGTGGAGCACAGACTCAATTATTGCCATAAACAGAAGCCAGTGACCCGGAGTAGCATGGGTAGGAATGGAGATCACTATAGTAAGTGAAATGAATAAGGCACAGAACAAGTACTAGAAGATCTCACCCATATGGATAGTTTAGAGCTGATGTCCTAGCTGTTGAGAATAAAATGGTGTTTCCAGGGGCTGAGGGAGGTTATGGGTAAGGAGGGACAGAGAATGATTGATCCATAGGCGGTAAATGGTAGTTCCATTGGAGCAAGAAGTTCCGGTGTGCAATTACACACTAGGGTGACTACAAGTGAAGAGGACACAGAGAAGGGTACACAGGAGACAGTAAGAGGTGGGGGAGGTGAAGGAGGAGGAGGTAGAGGAAGAGGGAGAAGTGGAGGAGGAGGAGGGGGGAAGAGGAGAGGAGGAGGAAGAGGAGGAAAAGTAGCATTTCAAAAAGTGGAGAGAAAAGAGTTTGATTGCCTTCCTCAAGAAATTCGAGGCTGGAGAGATGGCTCAGCAGTTAAGAGCATTCACTGCCCTTGAAGACTACCCCAGTTCACTTCCCAGCACCCACATCAGGTGATTTAAAACCACCTGCAACTCCATTTCCAAGGGATCCAAAGGCAGCCCTCTGGCCTCCACAGGCACCTGCATGCATGTGGCACATACAAACTCACACAGGTACATATATGTACATATAAAAATAAATAAACTGTTTGCTGGGTGCTGTGGTGCATGCTTTTGCTCCCAGCACTTGGGAAGCAGAGGCAGGTGGATCTCTGTAAATATAAGGCCAGCCTGGTCTACATATAGTGAATTCCAGGACAGCCAGGGCTATACAGAGAAACTCTGTCTCAGAAAAAAAAAAAAAATCAAGGCTATGAAAAGAGACCCTGGAGAGAGAGGGCAGGGGGGAGGAAGGGATAGGAAAGGAAAGGAAAAGAAAGTGAAGGGAAGGGAAGGGAAGGGAAGGGAAGGGAAGGGAAGGGAAGGAAAATAAATGTGCTAAATATGGGGTTAGAGAGGCAACTCTGGGATTAAGAGCATGGGTTGCTCTTCCAAAGGACCCAGGCAGCTCTAGTCCCAGGAGATCCAGCACCCTCTTCTTACCTCTATAGTCACAAGGTACATTTCTGGTGCACAGACATACATGTAGGTAAAACACCTATAAAATGAAGTAAAAATAAATAATTATTAAAGAAATGCCATTTGGCCAGGCGGTGGTGGCACACACCTTTAATCCCAGCACTTGGGAGGCAGATGCAGGTGGATTTCTGAGTTCGAGGCCAACCTGGTCTATAGAGTGAGTTCCAGGACAGCCAGGGCTATACAGAGAAATCCTGTCTTGAAAAACCCAAAATAAACAAACAAACAAAAAAAACAAAAAACAAAATAAAATAAAAAAGAAAGAAAAGAAAAAAAAGGAAATGCTATTTGAGAAGCTAGATACATTTGATCTGACTTAATTGTTACATTACATATGCATGTACCAAAACACCATGTGGGGGGAAGAGGTTTGGGGGAGGCTCCCTGGATATAGCACTTGTTTCACAAGCACAGTGTCTGGAGTTCAGATCCCTAGAAAGCACACAAAAAACTGGGTGGGTGTGGCAGCTGCCGATAACCCTAGCACTTAAGAGGCAGAGACAGGGCATCTCTGGGGTAACCTGTCAAGCTAGACTAGCTGGAATTGGTGGGCTCCAAGCTCAATGAGAGACCCTACTTCAAAAAAAAATAATAAAATAAAATGAATTTGGACCGGCGAGATTTCTCAGTGGTTAAAGACCATTTCGTGCCTTTCCAGAGGATGCAGGTTCTGTTCCCACAACCACATGGTGGCTCACAACTATCCATAATCAACTCCAGGCTTCAGACACCATCTTCTGTCATTTGCAGGTTCCAGAAACATGTGTGGAACCCATACATGGAGGCAAAACATCAATACACATAAAAATTAAAAAAAAAATCTACAACCCCTTTTTAAAAATAAGTAAAATGGAGAACAGTTAAAGAAGACACCTAACATCAACTCCAGGACTTTACACACATGACCATCCCCCACACATGTGTGTCTAAACATATGTGAACACATACGTGAAAAAAAATCATATGGTACCCCGTAAGTGTATATAATTGTTATGTCCTGGTTGGCTTGGGACTCACTATGGCCAAATTAGACTCAAACAGTGTTCACCACCATGTCCGGGTCAGCAAGATGGTTTTTAGAATCCTGGTGATCTTAAAGCCCAATGTGACTGGAAAAGAAACTCAGCAAACATATACTGAACCTTGGTGTCGGGGTACACACCAGTGATCCTGCACTCAGGGTGTCTACTAGACATGACATGGCTGTTACACTTATGACCTCACAACCATGGCTACCTGAACTAGTCAGACCAAGTCAGTCAATAATTCCAGCATGGATGGGGGAGGTGTTCGTGGGTCCCACTTCCAGCAGAGACACTGTTAGCAATTAATGACTGCTGGGGAAAGGGGGGTCATTTTTCTTCCAGGGCGTGGCTGGTGGGAAGTCGCTCCCGTACTCCTTCAGTCAGTACTAATTGGGTTCAGTGGGTTCTAGGAAGCAGAGGAGGAGGAAGAGGAGGAGGAAGAGGAGGAGGAGGAGGAGGAGAGGAAGAGGAGAAGGAGGAAGAGGAAGAGGAAGAGGAGGAAGAGGAGGAGGAGGAGAAGGAGGAAGAGGAGGAGGAAGAGGAGGAGGAGGAGAAGGAGGAAGAGGAGGAGGAGGAAGAGGAGGAGGAAGAGGAGGAGGAAGAGACATGAAGGCATGAGGTGGGAAGAACACAATCTAGAGAGGTCTGAGCAATGAGGGAAGGAGCTGGGGGTGGACATGATCAAAATACATTTGCATATTGAATTAAATTGTTAATTATCTTATTTTAAAAAGAACTACCTCTAAGGATAATTAATGTTCTCTACACAAAATGTAAAATGTCTATGGTTACAGCTGTACCGCTTACTCAACTCTGTAATTAAATGCTATACTGTGTGGGCTGCAGAGATGGCTCAGTGGTTAAGAGCACTGAGTGCTCTTCCAGAGGTCCCGAGTTCAATTCCCAGCAACCACATGGTGGCTCACAATCATCTGTAATGAGGATCTAATGCCTTCTTCTGGTGTGTCTGAGAACACCAACAGTGTACTCACATAAAATAAATAAATAAATGTTTTAAAAAAAGATTTCTTTAAAAAAAAATGCTATACTGTGCCCCATAAATGTGTATAATTACTATGTCAGTTAAAATTTTT
>JADRCD010189690.1:0-16011 GCA_019843815.1 Montemys delectorum
TGTGTGTGTGTGTGTGTGTGTGTGTGTGTGTGTGTTTGCACGTGTGTGCACGCACACACGCAAGTTTGGTTGCTTATGTTCTGTGGGCCAACAGACACTTTATTTCCACTACTATAGCTGTTTGAAATTTTCCAAATTACTCCTGACTGGGAAGTGATATTTCTATAGTTTCATAGCATTAAGCTGGAGCACACCTTCTGCAGATGTCTGTGACCGCATCGTTGTCCTCTCATGACCTGGGATGGAACGATACAAGTACTGGAGGAAGAAAAACTATTGAACTCCTTCACCTGAACTGTGGTACACGCTCTGAATTACCTGATCGTTTGCTTCACACTGGACATAGGGAAGTGAGTTAGTCACCCACCCTAGGGTACTAAACCAATATTTTTAAGAACTCAGAGAGGTCTGGGCAAAGGAATGCATCAGCAGTGGCAGGTAGGATGGGAATGAAGCACACAGCATCTTCTCACAGCCCCTAACCCCATGGAATGCATCAGCAGTGGCAGGTGGGATGGGAATAAAGCACACAGCATCCTCTCACAGCCCCTAACCCTGGCCCGGCCCCTGTGGCAGGGGCTGCTTTAGCAGGGCTTCACTGAGCTCCTTGACTTCTTGACTACTTGCTGGCCCTCGCTATCATGCTGTCCCTATTTTTTTTTAGAAGAGCAGCTCAGTTAATTCTGCTTTAGAAACTGTATTATGCTCTTGGCTATGAGTAAATATTGAACCTGTAATCTGAAAGAACAGAGCGTGTTTAAAGTTTTTCTTCTAGAGAAAGTAGCGGAAATGAGTACCACAGGAGAAAACGTTAGAAACGATCCTGTGTAGCACAGCGGTTCTCAACCTGTGGGTTGACACTCCTTAAAGGACACTTTCACAGGGATCTTGTATCTGATAGCCTGTTCTCAGATATTTACATTACAGTTCGTAATAGTAGCAAAGCTATAGTTATGAAGTTGGAACAAAAATAAATGTGTGGTTGGGGGTCACCACAACATGAGGCACTGTATTAAGGGTTAGCGCATTTGGAAGGTTGAGAGCTACTGACATAGAAACTTCGTAAAACAGACTCAAAAAGACTCAGACTGATTGCAGGCTCATGGTTGTTTTCAGCTGGTGACCATTAACTCAGCCTTGAGATACAGATTTCCAGAGGTGACCAAATCAAGTTCTTGTGACTTCAATTGTTTAACAAGGCTCTCCTTGAAACCTTTAAGAGAACTACTTTCTAAGTTGTCTCAGGGGGCTGGAGAGATGGCTCAGCGGTTAAGAGCACTGACTGCTCTTCTGAAGGTCCTGAGTTCAATTCCCAGCAACCACATGGTGGCTCACAACCATCTGTAATGAGATCTGACCTCCTCTTCCGAGGTGTCTGAAGACTGCTACAGTGTACTTACATATAGTAAATAAATAAATCTTAAGAAAAGAAAAGAAAAGAAAGTTTTAAGTTGTCTCAGAGCCGAGGTTTTGAATCTGTTTGCTTTCTCCAGGGCACCCTACAGACCTGAGGAAGGGCAAACAGACTCCTCTTCCCCCCCCCCCCCCCCCCCACCCCCCCCCCCCCAGACTTCTGCCACATTTCCAGCTTTACTGTTGATTCATTTTTGAGATGTTTCCTATGAAGTTTCACTTTAAAAAACAAGAAAAGGTACCTCTGCTGTTCTTAAATAGAGTTATTTACATTGATATAAAACAATGACCTCGTTCTCTTTATTGTTTTGTATTATGTTTATTTATTTGATGTGTGAGGTCAAAGGACAAGTTATGAGTCGGTCTCTCTGTTCAGGGTCCAGGGAGCGAGCAGTGGTCATCGGGCTTGGCAGCAAGCGCCATCTTACTGACCCCACTTTTTTGTATTGTAGAGGCTTTGTTATTTCTGCTTCTCACTAGCACTCACTTTGCTTTGTAACTCTCTGCTAGTATAATCAAAAGTGATCATTTAACATGAAAAAATTCTACAAATTTCTTCTTGAGTTTTAGTCATTGTGGAAATGTAGCCTCAAATGAGTGTGGGCTGCTCATTATCCTGGGAAGTAAGAGCTCGTCACTACTTAGGCATTGCCATCTGTTCACATACACACATTTTTAACATATGCTAGAACATGTAACATACAGACTTGAGCAAAAGAAATACATTTGTGATGTAATTAAAATGTAACTAAGTAAGGAGAATGTTTATGTTGCTTCCAGTAACACAGTCGACAGCTGGTCTCTCAGCATTTCATCAACAGGCTTTATAACAAGACTTTTGTCACGAGATTTTGTGTCATTTATTGCCACCCTTGTTCAGGAGTATGGTGAGCTGTTTCTAAGACCGTGTGGTTTTCTTCCCTTCATGTTGGTGTATTTTCCTCTAGCATTTCTCTCCTGTCCTGTTGGCCTGGCTGGTTATTTTGGGGGAGTTGCTGGCAAATGTGGATGTCGTAGGCTAGGTGTACATGAAGTACAGAGAAAGTACATAAGAAGTCACCTCAGAAGAATTTGCATGCTGCTATTGTATTGTTTGGTAGCATTTCTATTTTGTAATGAGTTTTTAGTGTCAATAAGTTCACTGGAGTGCATTTTTAATGGAAAGGTAAGAACCAAGTCTGTATTTCTCTAGAATGAGATTGGTCTGCTTATAGAAACACTTAGCATTTACTTCAAAACTTAGAAGTTATTTAAATGATATTTGTGAATCAAAGCCAGATGTTTGTCACATGCAGCTGAAGAAAATGCATCTCACATCTCTGTGTGAAGCATGGCTTTTCATCAACATGGAATCACTGATGTTCTAAATTAATGTTGTTCTGTCTCCTATTGCAAGTGTTCCTATGCTTGTGGTTTGCTTTTGTCTTTTTTGAGATTTTTTTTTTGGTGATTTGTTATTAAAAATAAAGTTAGCAATGGGAAAGCATAAACAGATTATTGAGCTCAATAATGCACAAGGTAAAATTCTATAACTATCCCTTGATGTCTTGTGGCAAGAATCTTCTGATGGCTTTCTTCATTTTCTTCCTTTTAACTAGACATGAGTATATTCTAGAATAGAGTGGAATGAAATTACAGTCCTAATTTTGTTGATTCTTCACTTGGTAAAATAAAAACAACAAAGACAATTTATTTGAATTTCGTGTTTGTTGAACTCTCTGAGTGAGAAGTCTGGGAAAAGGCTCCCATTTTCTGTGTGGGGTAGAACTGAGAGCAACCCCCATTCACTGAGAGCGACCCCCATTCACTGAGAGCAACCCCCATTCACTGAGAGCGACCCCCATTCACTGGAATTTGCTTTGAGATCCATTGTTACTTAAACAGCTCTAAACAAAGTGTTCCCAATTATAAATGTTGCCCAAGAAGTTTTTTAAATATGAACGTAGAACTTTGAAGCTCATAGGCAGGTTTAAGCCAGTGATATCTGAAACAAATGTGTCTAGGAAGCTTGTTGGTAGATGAGTGTGTACTACAATTATTGTAGTGTTAATAAGATTTTTAAAGCTTGATTAAAACTTTAGTGTGCAAAAATATGTGTTATCCTTATGCTCAACATCATGTAGTATAATAGATATTTCTAAAGTCTATAATTTTAGCATCTTCCTTCCCAACAATATTCCTTACTAAACTATAAATTAAATGGTATCTCAACCCAGTTGCCAAACTAGTTATTTTACATGTTTAAGACTACTTATAAGGGGGCTGGAGAGATGGCTCAGCGGTTAAGAGCACTGACTGCTCTTCCAGAGGTCCTGAGTTCAAATCCCAGCAACTACATGGTGGCTCACAACCACCCATATTGAGATTGGATGCCCTCTTCTGGTGCGTCTGAAGACAGCTACAGTGTACTCACATATATAAAATAAATAAATCTTAAAGAAGAAGGAGGAGGAGGAGGAGGAGGAGGAGGAGGAGGAGGAGGAGGAGGAGGAGGAGGAGGAGAAGAGGAGATGGCTCAGGGATTAAAGTGCTGGCTACTCTTCTTGGATTTGAGTTCTAACACCCACATGGCAACTCACAAGTATATGTGACTCCAGTCTCAGAATCTGACATCCACTTCTGGCTTCCAAGGTCACTGCAAGCATGTAGTGCACATAATACACACAGGACTGCTTTTAATCTCAGCACTCAGGAGCAGAGGCAGGCAGGTCTCTGAGCTCAAGGACAGCCAAGAGAAACTCTGTCTAGATAGATAGATAGATAGATAGATAGATAGATAGATAGATAGATAGATAGATAAATAGATAGAACATTCAGGCAAAGCACTCATACACATCAAAAATAAATTAAAAACAAAAATCAATAAAGACTAACTGTGGACTTGTGGATTGAGGTGACAGATTAAGAATTTGTTGACATTATTTGTGCCTCCCTATATTAACTAAAGTGAACAAAAAAAGAATAAGCATAGAAGATGCAGTAGCAGCTCATCTTCTTAGTTAATTAATTTAATTAATAAAATGCAGATGTAGAAGAGACGAATCTGCTGAGGGGCAGAAAGCGTCCAGGCAAGATGCCTGGGCATGAGGATTGAGTCTGCGAATACAGAACTAACTTCAGCTAAGAATAGCTGTTTCTGCTAGAATGTGAGTGCTCCATAGGCAGTTCAGAGCACTTAATAATTTACAGGGCTTTCCTGTGTGCTCAGTCTTATGAGTTGGGTCTTTACTATCTCAGAAGTCTCTGCATCAAATCCCTGGCCCACAGCCTGTCTTATAGATACCCCTACATGAACTCTGTGCAGTCCATGGTACTTCCTGCAGATACTGATGCTGTGGGGCCGGTGAAAGCTGCTAATGCTCTGGGGATGGAGAGAACTGGTGCTGTGGAGTGGTGAGAACTGATGCTGTAGAGTGGTGAGAATGATGCTGTGGAATGGTGAGAACTGATGCAGTGGGGTGGTGAGAACTGATGCAGTGGGGTGGTGAGAACTGATGCAGTGGGGTGGTGAGAACTGGTGCTGTGGAGCTGGTGAGAACTGCTGATGTTGCAGAGCTGGTGAGAATTGCTGCCGCAAGAGTAAGAGAGAGGCTGCCTAAGCCTTTAAAGATCTTTGGCAAAAAGAAAAAGAAAATTGTTAAGAAATTCATGTCCTCTGCGTTTACTCCTGACTATATCCCTGCCAGACCAGGGAGGATTACAAAATAATGCTGTTGATTTTTATCTTGAATCTCCAGTCTTCAAAATCTTGTCTTTTCATAGAGACAATAGAAACTCTGAATTTTACTGGATGTGTTTTAAAATCCTTGTAGGTCAGTATCTTGTTGAGGTGGTAGATCCCTGACCTTGCCATAATAGGAGTCTCTGGTTTCTGTATTCCAGATTTACCACTGCCATCACAAAGTGTGGATGTTATTATTTCTGACATTCCGTTTGGAAAAAAATTTAAGTTAGGAAAAGACATCAAAAGCATTCTACAAGAAATGGAAAGGTAAGTTGTTGAATTTATTTCCATAATATTCTAGCTATAGGCCATTTAGTCAAATATTATCATTGTCCTTAAGACTGTTGGCAGTGGAATAATTTCCCAAAATTGTTACTATTAATTTTCCAAAAGTTAGAGAAGTTTATAACTGAAATATGTTTTCTGAGTCTTCTTCTACCATTAATTTTATTGAGGAAAAAAAATAACTATTGTTTCAGTCACCAGAGTGGATAATTTAAATATCTGTTTCTAACCTTCACAAAAACCTACATCCTCCATGTCAGACCCCACACTTTACAGACAAGAAACTGAGCCCAGGAAGATGAACCTGTGCCTGCTGACACAGACCAGAGTGACAGCTTGGGACCTCACTGGCATGTGATAATAATGCAGAATATTGTTCATCCCACACTTTCCAGTGTTGACCTCTGGATAGAATTTAATGGAAGTTTTTTTTCAAGAGTGAGGCCTAAATAAACATTTTCCAGTCATCTGTATTGATACAGGAATAAGTAAACAACAATAAAGGATTGATCAACAATAAATTACATCAGCTGGACCAGGACATGAGTGTTGCTACCCTTTTTTGGAAGTACTGTGTCACCAGTGTGTAAGAGAGAATTCAGTGTCAAGGCTAACATACCATAGGGATTCAAAGCCTGGCTCAAGGTCTCACCCACCTGTTAGCTGTCTCACTGCATCTTGTCAACTGGGCGCATCATGTTTCTCATTTGTGGTGTACATGTGTGTCTTCATGTAGTGCACGTGTGTAGAGGCCAGAAGTCTCTATTGGGTGTCTTTCTGTCTCACCACTCAATTTTTGAGACAAGTTCTCTGAGCGTGGCTGGAGCTCACAGATTTGGCTAGACTGTGGCCAGCAAGCCCCAAGAATCTTTCTGTCTCACCACACCCCATGCTGGGATCGAAGGTACCCGCTGCCACATGTGTTCTTCCCATGAGTGCTAGGGATTTGGCCTTGGGTCCTTGTGCACAGACAGGTGCAGTGAAGCGTATCTACATCTGCAATCCAGTGCTCCTGTCGGGGCTGAGAACAAGAGCTGGCTCTGGAACGACTCCTCTGACCCCCATGTGTGTGTGCTGTGGCATGCAGGCATGCAAAAATAAATAAGTGAGATAAATACATTTAAGCCATTCCCTGCTGCCTGGGTTCCCTGCTCTGTCCTGCTCAAAACGGCACTTATGATATAGACATCTCTTAGTCATCCCCAGAGCTGATATTCATTCTCCTTCAGCAGATTTCACAATCCTGCCTTCATGTTAAAGTCATTGCATGAGCATGTTTAAGATACTATGGTCATTTCCCACTGCTCTCCGTATCTCTAACTTAATTGGTCTAGGATTGAGCCTGGATATGATTCTTAAAAGCTGCTGGTTGTGATCCTGTTATACAGCCTAGCTCATAAGGACAGCCTGTGACCCTAACTGAGTTGCTCACTACCTATTAACCAATTCATGGAAAGATAATGAAACATGTAAGCCATGACACGCATTTAAACTGAAACTTTCCAGAGAGATAATGACTTGACTAAAGATCTAGCTTTCTCTATTGTAGACATGTCTACACGTCATGGGAGTTAGGGTTGCAGACAGCACCTGCAACAGCTGGAAGTTTCTGTAGATGTGAGACAGTGATGGATGTCCCTGCCTGATTGCCTGCCCACTGTCAGAGAATTTAAACATTTACCATGGAGTCAGGAAGATGAATATTCAAGTTTCCTGCATGGTTAAAAGTGCCTCAGTAGGTCCAGTTTAAAGTCTAAGCATTTGAATATAAGAGGTAGTAGTTCTTTCTGCTTTGCCCCAGCTTCCTTGCAACCTGCCTGACTTTTGACTTGTATAGTTTCCGGGTCATACAGACAGCATAGCACAGTGACTAAGAATGCAGCCTTGGAAGCCAGATAGCTTGTTCCAGGCTAGGCTGTGACTCTATAATTCCTCAGTCATAAGCCGACTGACCACTTCATTGCTAATTTTTCTATCATAATACATGCCTTCAATATTGTTCAGAAGGGCCTGTGGGTCTAAAGCTTTCAGGACCTTTTAAACACTAGACAGCACTCAGCTCTTAGCTCCTACCCTGACTTCCTAGCATAAGCCACTTCTTGGAAGGTATGTGAGGATATATATTCATAGCTAAATACATAAGTCTTTCTATTAATAATTCACTGGTGTTTATTGGATCTAGACATCTAGAAATCAAAAGAGGAGACTTGTGTTACTAAAATTAAAAAAAAAAAGTATTCAGTAACCTTATTCATAATGGCTGTGGAAATCGATGGTTCAATGTGTCATCCTGAATGGGATTCCCGAGAAGGAACCTGGATCAGACTCAGATTGTCAGACAAATGATTGCTGTGACAGCAAGAGCCTCACATGCAGCTCACTTAATTATCTCATCAAGACAGAGCACAGTTAGGAATTTGATGGAGCATTTGGGCTTTCTTCTCAACTGTTCCCATGTAAAATACATGAGCAAAATTTGAAATGAACCTTGCTAACCTTGATGAACGGAGAACGCTTCACATGCTTCACGTGCTGAAGAAGCCCAGAATGGTTTCAGGGAAGAAGAATTTCCAGTAAAATTTGGAAGTTGTGCAAGAATTTTTAAAGGGGGCCATGTTTTTATACATGCTAATATTTAGTGAGTAAGGAAGCTGCAGATCTACTCAAGGAACAGTGACTACACCAAACTTCCTGAGGCGGAAGGTTGGCAGTCGGCGGGTTAGATGGCAAAGACCTAAGGTGCTCCATGGTCCACTAACAGCTTTATGGACTCATCTGCCCCTGGTCTTACAGGTCGCATGCAAAGGAGAATCCTTTCTATGGCTTGGTATACAGAGGTTTCTTGCCCTTTTAACAACAGGACATTTAAAGATATTATCATCAATATCAAGAACTGAAATACTGCTGCTGTTCAAGGCAAGCATTTTGAGCAGAATAGCCCTTTTGTAAGAAATTCTGTATACATGGAAAGAGGCCTAGAAAAGCACTCATCAGAGAAGTGTGGGTGCTTTTCTCCTTTTTCCATTATTTGAAAAAATTACAGTAAATAAGCTGGTAAATATCATGTGAAGTGTCTTGCCTTGCACATGTGCTAGAAGAGGGAGATGGTAAACAGTCAGTAAATATTAGCTATCATCATTATTGAGCACTGTGACTCTGCTGCTACTGCAATTATGTACTCTTGGGATAATTTCACAGAGGTAATATTGCAGGACTGAAGATATTCTATATTGTTGATACAATATAACTAACCACTGTCCCAAAAATACTATAGCAGTTTCCGTCTTCAGAAATGCTCATCCTAACAGTGTTTCCGTCCCACACACCAGTCTTTTCATCCTGGATAATGAAATGAGTTAAAATACTGTGTGTCATTACCACTTCACTTCCATTTTTTTTTCTCTGTCCAGAGCTATCTGTAGTTTTCTTATTTCTGTCTCTGGCATACAGCTGGCCTCCTCCTGCCTGCTGGTCTGGGTAGAAGTGACTTTTCTCCTCCAGCCAGGCTGCTTCTCCCAGTCCATGCTCAAGAACCATGCTCTGCCCACTTTCTTCCCTTGTCTTCAGCCATTTTTACCTCCCTGTTCTCCCTAAGAGGTTCCATCACCCTTTCTGGAGATGTGTGAATGTCTGTGTCCTGAACTCGATCCTGAGGAGACAGCAGTGGGCAGGACAGGTGAGGTCCTGCCTGACAGAGTGGGACACAGTACACACAACAGTGCTTCCAGTCGTCGTTGCTGTTGTGGAGCAAAGAGAAGGATACCCGGCTGGAGAGGGAGAACAGTCCTGGCTGTGCCTTAGGCGTAGTCAGTACATACCTGTCTACAGAGGTGGCACCAGAAGTCTAGGGCCTGAGGGGTGAGAAGCACACAGGGGGAGGCCTGTTAAGTGTAGAGAGAGCAGTGAGACCAAGTGACTGAAATAGAAGCATGTTAGTGAGTTTGAGCAACTGAGGGAAGATCCTTGGCCAGAGGGAAGCGAGCAGACAGTCGGTCTAAAATACAGGAGCAGGCAGACTGCAGAGCAGCCTTGAGCACCGTAGGACAGACTTTAGATGTGGACGCTGGGAAGAGATGGTGGGAGTGCCTCGTGTTGGTGGAGCCATGGTCTTGTTAATCATTATCTCCTTTCTGCCTTGGCCTTCCTCCGTCCCCAGGTCACTAACCATGACCACTTGCTGGTCCCATAGCTTTTGACACTTGATACTGTGCGCCTTTGGCCTACATGGCATAACCAGTGTCCCCGCTTTCTCTAGGGTACATCTGGTTCTCTTCCACAGTCCTTCCTTAAGAGAGAGTTTTCTGCTTCCTGCCTTTGCTTCCCTCTGCTCTTGCCATCCCAACATTTTGGCTTTATCTTCCATTTACCATTAACCGCCCCCCCCATCTTTTCCTCGAGCCTTGCTGTCTCTGGACTCCCACTCTGTGCACCCAGCTGCCCTCTGGAACCCATCCATGGCATCATTCCATACTGAGCTCTGCTCCCCTCTTTCTGCTTCCCCCACCAGGCTGAGCTGCCTTCGATACTTCCTCCTGTTGTGTTGTCCCCGCCGCCCGCTTCCTCCCAGGCCCCTGCCTGTCACTGGGCTGGCTTTCTCCTGAGCCTGGTTTTGGAGCCTCTGGTGTACACCTTGCAGCTTCTACTGCACCCTCGCTGCCCCTTGCTTCCCCCTCCCCTGTGAACTTTTAGTTACTCACGAGCTGTCACTGTTCCCACAGATGTGTCACTGACAGCACTTGAATGACAGAGTAAATAAATTCTCAAAAGCTGATGTTTCCCAATCTACCCTGTGTGGGATCATCCCTTAACCATCCCCTGTTCATGTCCTAACTCCTCCCTGGTGACTTCTGCCGGCAACCTTTTCTATCTTAAATATGCTGATTCCATAGGATTCTGACACTTGCCTTCTCTGGTATACAATCATTTATTAGAATGTGACTACAAATTACTTTGAAGCTTGTCTTCTAAGTAGAGCAAAAATAGATAATTAAAGCAGATTTGTACTAGAGATTCCATAATTACTATAATGAATATGCATTATGGAAGATGCTGCCTAATTATCAAAACTCTTGTATTTAAATAGATGAAATTAAATTTCAGATTAACAACTATTTTAAATAAGCTAGAATGGTTTGTTGTCTAGGAACATAGAAACACTCATCCCAATTACCGTTTGTTTGGGGTTTTTTTTTTTTTTTTTGTCACAGAGTGCTGCGTGTTGGTGGAGCCATGGTCTTGTTGCTCAGTGAAGATCACCACCGGCATCTTACAGACTGTGGAGGCAGTAGCATGCCCCTGACTTCCCAGGGCCACGTCTCTGACCCTGAGATGACGATGCTTTTGAATCCTGACAGAACTGGTGCACCAGACACAGCATCACCTTCACAAAAAGCAAGTAGCTTGCAGTGTCTGGGCAAGGTGCTGCCCTGTGGCTCATTGGTACCAGTGGAGTCCTTCAAAGTTAGCCTTGGAAAAACAGATGCATTCATATGTAAGTATAAGAAGGCACACACTTTGGGACTGTCCCCAGCTGGATGTCATGAGCTGGGTGCACATCCTGAGATGACAGCCATGCAAGAGTCCCCTTGTCTCCAGGATTCCTCATAGAGCTCCAAGAACGCAGCCTCTATGGGTGGACATGGCCAAAAACACTCTTGTCAAATAAGGCTTCCTGCTTTGTACTCTCCAGTATCCAGTTCTTGACGAAGAACAGCTGATTAAGATTTTGAAAAGATTTGATGTAAAAACTACTTCTTCCCAAAAGTCTAACTTTTAGAAACGAGAAAACCTTTATGTGTAACTTTTTTTATATATTAAACTTGATTTTTTTAACCTATAATTTGCTTGTAGACTCATGTGTGTGAATGCTTGCCCCATAGGGAGTGGCACTGTTAGATGTGGCTTGTTAACAGCTGGAATGTTAATATGGAGTTAGACCCTCAGAGGGATGTCAAGCAAAAGGCCCCCAGTGAGTGTACATGTGAGTGTATTGTTGGTTGTGTAGCCTGGCTAGGTAAGAGACGGGTTATAGAGAGCAGTGTAGAAAGTTTCTGGCAGGTGTTGGTGCTGAAACAATCTATTGCTCCTGTGCTTATCCACAGTCACAGGATTCATAAAGAGCCTGAGGAACGTCAGCTCTGTGGTTATAACAGAACTTGACAGCCCAAGGGAGGACATTCAGTTTGAGTCACTGTGGTGGTCTCAGCCAGGGGCAACTTCGTCTGTAAAAGATGTATGGCAACATCTTCAGATTTTTTTAGCTGCTTCCTTATGAGGCAGAGAGAGAAAACTGGAGTCTAGTGAATAAAGACAAGCAACTATTAAATGTGTAGAGCAGCCCCTCACAACAAGATACCACGAGGGCCAAGCTGAGAAACACTGGCTTAAGGCAGATCAAGAAAGGCCAAGGATCACTCACGCCTATGCCAAGACAACCCTTCAAGTGATAGAATAGACACGGTGGAGGGAAGAGACCTCCTAGTCTTTCACAGAGAAAACTTACAACCAATAAAAATAACTGCTCACCAAGCAAGGGAAATCTCTAGACCTCTATGTCCATTGCTGGATGATAGTGCCATCCCTGGAATTCCAAGTGCCACTGCAGTCCACTGGTCAGAATAGGGGCTCATGGGACTTCAATGATAAGTGACCCTTTGACCCTGAACTGCCTCACAGTCCTAGACAACAAATATTACCTACTGATGCCAAGGCACTTGTATAAGTCGTTGTTTCTGCCGTGACACGATGCCTGGTAAAGCAGCACAAGAACTATCTTGGGACATACTGTTTGATGTTACCATCCAACGCGACAGAGGGCACAGTGGCAAGATCATGAAGCAGTTGGTCACATTATAGCCACAGTCAGGAAGCAGAGAGCTGATGTTCATCTTGTATCTTAGTTAGGATTTTACTGCTGTGAACAGGTACCATGACCAAGGCAACTTTTATAAAGACATTTAATTGTGGCTGGCTTACAGGTTCAGAAGTTCAGTCCATTATTATCAAGGCTGAAGCATGGTAGCATCCAGGCAGGCTTGGTGCAGGAGGAGCTGAGAGTTCTGAAGGCTACTAGCAGAATCCTGATGTCCAGGCAGCTAGGATGAGGGTCTTAAAGCCCAAGCCCAGTGACACACCTACTCCACACCTTCCAATAGTGTCACTCCCTGAGCCAAGCATATGCAAACCATCACACCTTGTGTTTTCCTTTCATTCCATCCAGGACCCCAGCCCATGAAATGGTGCCAGTCTCTATCAACTCCCTCATAGACATTCCCAGAGGTTTCTTTCATGGAAATTCTAAATCCCAAGCTATCAGGCTTTATCATCACAGAGTTGTTCTAAGCCTGAAGCATATTCATTACCCAAACCCTAGTTGAGTTTAAACATTCGGGGGAGGGGGGTTGCATAAGAAACAACTGACATCGTTTATTTGCTAGGTTAGATCAGTTGTGATAGCTGTGAAGATGGGAAACAGAATGAAGTTCCAGTCTGGGAGAAATGAGACACTCTAAAGAGACACTTTCGACTCTCAGTCTGACTATCAGACTATTGAAACAGTGGACCTCAAAAGAAATGGGAATTTCCCCCAGGAATCTGCTGGGGGAAGGAAAAGGCCCCAGCCAGAGGAAGAACCCGTCACCCAGACTTTACACATCTAACAACATGTCAGACCACTTTACAGGTAAGACTGAAGCCCAGATAGTGGGTCAGAGTAGACGGAACCACACATTGACCTTGACTGCTTATAGGAACATATGTTTAGCTCCCTATTTTATTAATTTCACTTCAAGAATCATAAAGGTATATTTACCTTTAGGTTTTGCTTAGGGGTTTTGCTGGACATTTGTCCCTCTTCCCAGTGTGGCCACATTGAATAAATCTGTTTCGCTTTCTGATACTAATTTGACTCTCATTGCCTTATTATGGACAGGTGGCTAAAACTGGCTTGAGGCACAGGCTGTGACACCCCAAGTTCAACAGCAAAGTGGTTGTAGAATAGGAAACTAGATTTTACTTTTACTTCTCATGCATAGTGTATATGATGTGAGTGTGTATGTGTATGTATGTGTGTATGTATTGTATATATGTATGCTTGTGTGTGGATGTGGGTGTGTATGTGGGGGACTCATATGTTCATGCATATAAAGGCCTAAGGTGGCCCGGCGGTGGTGGCACGCGCCTCTAATCCCAGCACTCGGGAGGCAGAGACAGGCAGATTTCTGAGTTCAAGGCCAGCTTGGTCTACAGAGTGAGTTCCAGGACAGCCAGGGCTACACAGAGAAACCCTGTCTCGAAAAACCAAAAAAATAAAAAGAAAGAAAGAATGAAAGAAGGAAGGAAGGGAGGGAGGGAGGGAGGGAGGGAGGGAGGGAGGGAGGGAAGGAAGGAAGAAAGAAAGAAAGAAAGAAAGAAAGAAAGAAAGAAAGAAAGAAAGAAAGAAAGAAAGAAAGAAAGGAAAGAAAGAAATGCAGGCCTAAGGTTGACATCCTAACACTCTCCATCTTTATTCTTTTTGAAGCAAGTTCTCGAAATCCAACCGAGATCTGAAGTTATAGACAGTCTACTGTTATCCCACTGGTCAAGAATAAGACCACTTCCACAATTTTGAGCAAGCTTTAATTAAATACTGGCCAGGAGGATGGATCTCTGGCCAAGTCCATTCTGGGTTTCCAGAAAATGGCCACAAGTCATGTTTTACAAGAGCTTAAGAAGGTAAAACTTTCAATACACTGCATTTCCCATCAGATCCAATTAGGGACAAGCATACTTCCTGAAATATTTCCCACCCATGTACCTCCCACCCACATGTGATTAAGCACATCTGGTGCAGATGGGTCAACATAAGACAAACAAATGTATTCTTTTTTTACAGAATATTTTATTGATTATTTATAAATTTCACAGCATGAACCTTAATCATACTGACTCCTCAGTCTTTCCAGGTCTACTCCCCCACCCTTGAAAAGAAGAAGAGCAGGAGGAAGAAAAGAAGGAAGGAGGAGGAGGAGGAGGAGGAGGAGGAGGAGGAGGAGGAGGAGGAGGAGGAGGAGGAGGAGGAAAAGAGAAGAGAAGAGAAGGAGGAGGAAGAAAAGAAGGAAGAAGAAGGAGGAGGAGAAAAGAAGAGGAGAAAAAGAAAGAAGCCACAGCAGCCCATTTACTCTCTGGAGCATAGTCAAACTCCCAAACTCCCTTCAGAGAAAACTGAGCAGGAATTTCTCTTAAGGTGTATTTTTTTTTTTTTTTTTTTTTTTTACAGTTTTAGCCAGCTTGCTCTGGGAATCCATGGTCTCTACCTTCTGAGACTGGAATTACCTGCTGCCATTCCCACCCAGCAGGGTGCTAGGGATCCAAACACCAGCCTTCTTGCTGTTGATCTAAAGTGGCACCCTCAAATGGCAGTGCTGGTGACATTGTTCTAAACAGAAGGACTTTCAGTGGGTGAACGGGTATATGAAGGGTTGTTACCAGGTATACTAAGGTTTACTAGAAAAGCAGTCGTAAGGCAGCTTCTTTTGTCAGGAACCTCCCTTAACCTTCCCCCAAAGGTCAACCACCTCCAGAAAGGGCTCCTAATTCCCATTAATCCATTAATCTGGACAGCCAGTATCAGCTCAAAGACTGATCAGCCCTCTTGACTCATAAAATCTGCTTGCTTTTTGGTCCCAAATAAAACTTTCTACCCATGGAGTAAGTAAGTAAGCAAGCACCCTCGCTTACACTTGCCTGTACATCAAGTGTTCTAAGCACTGACTCATCTCCCCAAGCCCTGTTTACGTTTACATTTTTAATTAGAACAGGTCTCACTGAGACTGAGATTGAAGCAAATATTTCAAAGTGGCAGAGGAATGATCCAACCCTAAGAAAGAGGTAGGGTCTCTGCCGGAGGCTGGAGAAGAGCCGCAGAGGAAAGCAGAGATGCCTGGAACCACAATGGAGAGTGACAGATCAGGAAGCTGCAGGGATGCCACGCAGGCTAGATCAGACAAGGCTAGAGGCAGGCCATAAAGGCTGCCTTTAACACAAAAGCTAACAGAGCTGATGAGTCTAGCTAGCATACGTGCATGGCAAACTCTACAAAGGAAATGACAGAAGTAGAAAGTCGGTTGGGTCCTTGTATGTTTGTCTGTCCCCTGCCTGTGCCTCCAGAACATTGAGCTGACTCACAAGCTGCATCACACCGAGCTAGCTAGGAGGGGCTGCTGCTGTTGTCATTGATGTTGTTGTTGTTTGGGGGGGGGGGTTGTTTTTGTTTTGCAGTAAAATAGGCAAGAAGAAACGATGACATATTCCAGAATGGAACAGCAAAGGAGGGGGAGCTTGGCTATACTCTAAAAGTAGGAGGAGGAGGCTCTGAGGTGTGCTTAATAGCAGCGTGATGGGTAATAAGGCGACAAATGACCTCACGGCCTTTGGGCATACTCCTGAAGCAAGGGAGTTTCTCTCATCTGTGATGGGGAAAGACTGCAGAGACAGTGGGGCAGGGATAGGTTTGGGGTATCAGAAGTTCAGATTTTAGACTTGCTAAGTCTAGACAGCCTAATTTTGACTTGTCTAGCCAAGACCGTCTAAACTAACAAATCTAGTTTAGA